>JAWLRI010000540.1:920544-960175 GCA_034781795.1 Crypturellus tataupa | reverse complement strand
TCAGCCTTCTCTTCTCCAGGCTGAACAGGCCCAGCTCCCTCAGTCTGTCCTCATAGGGCAGATGTTCCAGGCCCCTGGAATAATACCTGCTGGGGCCTGTCAGCAGTGTCTGGAGAGACAGGTGAAATAGAGAAACAAAACAGAAGGTGGAAAACTTACAGGTGTTACATGTATGACACGATCACATATATTAACCTTAGCTGTATGGTGACCAGGTTGCCCCACAGCTGAAGACTGCTGTGTCCACATCAAGCAGCATGATATTTCTCTTCTGTTCACTAGATTTGGAGGAAGGAAGGCTGAAGGAGACTAATTGCTCTTCCACCTCTTCGTGCCCATGTGTTCCTTCTGGAGAGGCAATGAGAGCTTATTTCTCAAAAGGTTCTCTTGTCCCTTCAGAAACACATCTGTCAGAGAAGGGAGACCAGAAGAGAAGGCGATAATTATCCCAGCAAGTAGAATGCATTTATGATAGTGAATGAATGGATGAGGTCTGCCATGTTATTCTCTCCTTAAATTGACTCTCAGCAACTGATTCAGGAAGTCTGTTACTGTAGCATCACAGAAGTGCAGGAACTTTAATAAATTTGTCTTTGCCAGGGCTTTGCAAGACAGGAAAGTCAAATTAATCCTGTTGAAGAGACACAGGAGACATGTCACCTTGAGAATATCATTATCAGGCTGTGCAAAGGTAGCTGGTTTATGGACAGCCTGCAGCTAATTTCATAGGAGAGCTCAAAATCCCAGGCTCAGTGCCATGCTGATTTGGCTGTATTAGTATGAGGACCACACCAGATGACCTAGTACTAGCACCAGACTAGTATTTCTGCACAACTTTGCATAGTGTAGGCAGGTATTAAATAACGTGTCCCGTAGTGTCTGTAGGATACGTGTGTTAGGGTGAGCAATTGAACATCTTGGGAGTCCTAATCCAGTGTCCTAGACTGAAGCACAACTATTTTTAAGGATTCTTCTATTGCAAGGGTGACATTGGATGCTTACTGGATCAGCACCTGTGGTCAAATTATTTCACAGTTTTAAACTGCTGTTCCAGGCAGCCCAGAATTCAGGACACATTTTCAGACCCAGCTTTGTAAGCATGATGTCCAGGCATACACTTAAGTGAAAGCTAGATTGATTCCTGGAAGGGGACCCTTGACACTGATAGACAGGATTTACCCATTGCTTAATATTTCTGTCTATTTGGGACTGAACAAAAGTATATAGGGGTTTCAGATTATTTAATAAATGATTTCTGGAGACATGACTGGCTGCAATGCTAATGTAGAGATAACTGAGCTTTAAAAAAGTTCCCTTCCATGAGACTTAACACATAAGAGTTGTGAAGAGACTTACAGAACAATTGGAAAAAGTTTAAGCACTTAATAATGGAAAGCAGGTAAACGGTTAGTTTTAATTGAGCAAGCTCATTGTTCAGACACTCTGTCCCATATAGGAGGGACCCTATATAGGACAGAGTGGTTTTGTTTCCATCCTGGGTTCCCCTTCCACTCTGCTCACTTCCTCAAGTCTTTTCAGTCAGGGATAGATTGCCTTCATGCCCTCTGGATGGCTTCTGTAATTTGTTTTTCCTGTGGTGTTTTTTTTTTTTTTTTTCTTCTTACTCCTGAGAAGGATACCATTCCCCAGGGGATGGAGTAGTCTTAATCTCTCATGGTTTTTCTCTAAAGCAGTGCAAGGCTTCCCTTTGAGTGGGTGTAGGAAGTCGCAGACAGGGCATATCAGTGCTCTGGGACCAGATGTTCTAGGGAAATCCATTGTGTCTCCTCCCCCTCTCTGCTGCTCTTTCTTCCTTCTGTGGCCAAGGGAACATTAACTGAGCAGTGAAAACTCTTGTCATGCGTGCTATCAGCCTCACCAAGCTGTGCTTGATGTAATTTTGCTCTTTAAAAAAGCAAAAAAGACAGTAATCTTTTAGATGCTGGGACATGTTATTACAAATTTCATGCTGCCTTATGCTTCATACTCCAAGTGCACAAAAAAATATTGTCTACACTTTGCATGCCTGCCTTGTTTACTATGTCGTGTGAGATCTTGAGTCGTTAGCTTCCCTCCTACAGATTGTTTGTAGTGATTTTATCTATAACTTAATTGAGTGTGGGAGAATTCTCTTTGGAAGTGTGTGAGGCTGTATATGCTTGAATCTGTTGCTGCTAGTGAGTATCTTGACAGAATTTAGATGAGCTAGAAGCCAGTAGCCTATGAACACTTGGTAAGTTTGACCACATATAAATAAGCTTCTCAAGCTTCATCCTCTCCTGAAGCTGCTTTGAGTCATCTGATTTAGAGTTAGCAGGATAGTGGCTGACCAAATATGGAGGAAGGGGAGAGGAGGTAGAATTTGCCTACAAAACTTTTCCTTTTTCGGAATTCTTGCCCTACAAAAATACTGTCAAAATATTAGAGTTTGAAGAACTTAAAGCAGCGGACAGGCAATCTGAGCTGGTGGTATGCCTAGCATATGAAACTTGATGC
Organism: Crypturellus tataupa; assembly: GCA_034781795.1. Taxonomy (NCBI): domain Eukaryota; kingdom Metazoa; phylum Chordata; class Aves; order Tinamiformes; family Tinamidae; genus Crypturellus; species Crypturellus tataupa. The sequence goes on along the minus strand of JAWLRI010000540.1, from coordinate 957,679 downwards.
ATGAGACGCTGTGGAGAGATAAGGCTCAGAGGATTTAAAAGTGATATCCTCTGCATTCATATAAGGTAGAACTAACCTTTAGAAGGACTCTCAGCCTTCACTCCTTGACAAGCCTACTGTGAATTGCTTGAGACTAGAAAGGTGGTGTAAATGTGTCCATAATTGGATGACTTTGCACTTTATCTAAGTTAAATTTACTGTTCTCTTGAAATCCTCATTATTTGAAAACCTGCCTATTTCCCCTGTATGCGTGTTTCCCAAAGTGTAAGGTGCACTCAACCTGTCACTTGTTTCACTGTAAAATTCTCAGTGGAGCTTGTTCTAAAATAAAAGCCTTTCCCAGAAGAAACCCTAAAATGTATACAGAAACATCTGTCCTAGAGTTGGAAGAGTTAACTCTGAACACAGTCATTTTTCTACAAGTGCCAACTAGTGATACCACTTTGAATCTCAGCAATTTATCTCTTAATGTTAAAGAATGCAAGAAAGGAGAAAAAGTATCATCTAGGGAGACATATTAGAGCTTCCCAAATGTGAAGGACTGAGTGCTGGAAGTTATGTAGGCAGCAGTCAATACACAGTTAAACTCTTAACCGAGAATGGTAGAGTTGTCTTAAGGTTTCTGAGTGTCTGCACAGAACTGGTCTAGGTGTAGTAAAGTTTATTAGTGTGCCACAGTAAACCTTCCTAGAACTGAAAACACCGGGAAAGACTGGGTAGTCATTTATGCTAACTCTGTAAGGGCTTCCACTTAACTTCTGATAATCCTAAATTAGACCTAGACTGAAATACAGAATCCTCAAATTACATTTTTTTCCCCCCAGTATCGCAGTTTCCAAAGAACCTTCTGAATGTTCATTAATGTGGACTGTGGAAAAGTGATTACACAGATGAGGAAAAGATGGTCTGTAAGATTATTTTCTGATGTTTCATGGAGGTGAATTGTAAAGCCTCAGAAATGAAAAATTGTCCCAAAAGGCTGGGGAACCAATCCAGTACAGTTTGGGAACTTTCTGCCTCATGTGTTTGGCAGGAAGAGGAGGGAAACATAAAACTGAAAAAAAAAGTTATTGTTGTTGCTTTTTTTTTTATTTTTATTTTATTTCTGTCTTTCTTTTTTATTATGGGTCTGTTAATTACTTGTTTTATTGCAGAGTTGATCTTTGGAACGCCAGTAACTTGAAGTTTGGAGATGAGTTTCTAGGAGAACTAAGACTTCCTTTGAAATTTCTCCGACAGTCTAGTTCATATGAAGCATGGTATTTGACACTTTTCGTTTGTGTGCTCTAGGTGAAAGTATATGTCTCCTATGAAGTTCTAAGAATACCTACTGCTATATGATAAAGTTTAAATGAATTTAATTTATATCTAGGTTGTTTTTTGTTTTTGTTGGTGGTGGTTTTTTAAGGCAAGCCAAAATAATCTTAGTAGATATAAGAAGAAGATTTTGATAATATGATTGAAGATTTCAGTTTGCCTCTGTACATTGCATGTGGGAGTTCCAATCCATTGACGTCTTGTTATTATCATCTGTAGTTCAGCACCAATGCCAAAGTTTTATTATTGTATGGAGTTTCGTATCATAGCTACATAAATCTTTATGATCAGAATTCCCCATGTTATAGTTGGTACAAAATAGACTGGTAAATTCCATTCAGAACTTCAGAACTCAAGAATTTAATAAATATATGAGTATTATGTATGTCTGTATGTTTTATATATGTTTGTGTATAGTTTAGATAATGTTGTTTTTCAGCATAAACCCTCTGTCTTGTTTTTGCTTGTCAGGTATTTCCTGCAGCCCAGAGACAATGGTAACAAGTCACTGAAACCTGATGACCTTGGTTCCTTAAGGTTAAATGTGGTTTACACGGAGGACCATGTTTTTTCCTCGGACTATTACAGCCCACTTAGAGACCTCCTGCTAAAATCTGCAGATGTTGAGGTAATTTGTTTGCGCTGCTTGTTGTTTCCCTGCTGGTCATCTTCATGAGGGTCTCTGAATGGTTGTCACCATCTAGCTGGCACCACAGTTCTTCACCGTAGACTTCACCCCTTCTTCCTTTTACCATTGAGTCTATTAAGCTGTGCACATCCAGCATGTTTGTTTTCAGTCCTTGCAGATCTTTATCTGCATGCACTATGGTGGGTGAAGGCACACCCAGGAACAGCAGTGGTTCTGACATCCGCTTTCTAATTTTATATCTGAAGATGCATAGTAAACTTCAGTTTGATAAATTGGTTTTCCTTCACTGAAATGCAACAGCTTGACTTACACGATTAAATGAAAAAGCTGATTCTGAACTGTGAGATGGTTGGGCCATGTCTGCCATTATGTGTGCTTGTAGCAGTTGCAACCATGCTGCTATTTTTTTCTCTAGAAGAGCTGAGTTCTGTTATGACTGTGTCTTGAAAATGGGACAGCTTAGAGATATCCCTCTTCAGTTGCTTCCTAGGCAATAGTGATTTTCAGTGAAAAGATAATTATTAAAAATGGGAGAAAGAGACTCTATTATAATAGTTTTTAAATTGCTGCCCTCTTGTGATCAAAACTTAAATACAACAGAAAAACAGAAAGAGCAACCATTTTATGTACAGGCATGTTTGGGTAATTGATCATAGAGACTGTTAACGTGTCTTCGACATTAAGGAGCTGATGGGAAGGAAAGGAAACGATGCTTATTCTAGAAAGACCTCTCAAAGTTTTTATTTATCTCCACTGTTCAGCCTGTTTCAGCATCAGCTGCACACATTTTGGGTGAAGTTTGCAGAGAAAAACAGGAAGCAGCCATACCTCTTGTCAGGCTTTTCTTACACTATGGCCGAATTGTGCCTTTCATAAGTGCCATTGCGAATGCTGAAGTGAAGAGAACTCAGTAAGTATCAACAAACCAATTACTATTAAACATACCTACCCAATGTTGGCTAGTTTTAAGATCCTGTACTCGCTTTCCAGAATTTCATGTAATTTCTAAAGGAACTGGGCTTGTTCCTGTTCTCTCAGTTGAGTGATAGAGCATTTTATATACTCTTTCAGTGCTCTGAAAATCTGTGAATTTAAAAATTAGGAGGACTTCCCATAATATTTTACTATGTGTACTTGCAAGATTGCTGTTAGGTCTGAGAGCAGGAATTCTCACTGTGTTCTCAGTCTTACATTACTTTCAGCTGCTCACATGAAAACATTTCAGTTTTATGGTGTGCTAATAAACCAGCTAACACTAAGTGCTTATAGAATTTGTTCAAAAGCACAATGAAAGTTTCTTCCTAGGGATGAATTTTTAAGGCAGACTATCTTTCCAGTTAGATGGTTGAAGTACAAAGATGGGAATGGATACGGCAGAAAACATTGTTTGTTTGTTTGTTTTCTCTGGTTACTTTTATCTAAGTCCCTGGCATGCGTTACTGTCCTGTTGATATTTGTACAGCATCAAGATCTAGCATTGAGGACAGGCAAGTCCTAAGTAGCACTTGTTGCCCTCAGCTTACGTAGTCAGGCTCTTGACTGACAGCAGAAACAGTTGGGAGCCGGGGGGAAAGACAGATACTGACAGTAAAGTAACAGTTTTCCTCAGTCCAAAATAAAGTCTATGTGTGGGGTGACTCTTTTCAGAGTATCTAGGAACAGAGTATTTTCCTTCCTGTGGGCAGATGTCTTGTTCTCTGCTGCAAGTTGCCCAAGGTGCAACTGGTTAGTGCCTTATGGGGAAACTTGCTGCTATTGGGACAGTTGTGTTCCTGTGATAAGGCAGCCTTTTGCTGTCTTATCTGTTTTCAGGGCTCTCAAGACATGTCTAAGAGGCAGGGAACTTGCTTCTTTATAAAACAAAATCATGAATCCAGCAGAGGAACTCATTTGGTTCCTCAGTGCTTGTAAAGGAGTACAACTGTGGAGCAGTATAAACAGCAGGAAAGACATATTATTGTTGTATATGCGAGAGCAACAAAATGACTTGGTGTCCGTGTATGAATACTGCCTATTGGCACAGTTTCGGTCATATAGGTGTAGATAGGACAGTTAATTTTGTACCTATCTGCATAAATTAAACTGCTCTACAAAGAATTGCAGGTACAAAATCAATATGAAATTGCTTGCATTCTCAAAATGCAGTAACAAAAAAGCACGCATGATAGTACAGCTAGCTGGAGCTTAGCAAACACTGTGCCCATGAGGAGAACTATGAGCAAGTGGCCCTCACGGAAAGATGTAAATGTCTCCACAGCATCAGATATCCGCTGGGTTCTCAACACACAATTGGGATCTGTGCCATGTTGAGTAGAGTTATCACAGGACAGTACTGTAGGTCACCTTGAAAGATGGCTATGCTATTAGAGTCAGTATTTTCACATCCATTCTAACTTAGAAATACTCATTTTGTCAGACAGTGTAGTAGGTCACATACAATGTAAACATGGAGCATGTAAGAGCAGGTGCATTTTCCCCCATTTATGTTGTAAAACCCTTTGATCTGGGCCTTCATCGTCATGTGTTTGGTGTACTGAGGCTTCTACACACCACCTTAATACAAAAAGAATGTCACTGCCAAAATCTCTGGACTTAGTTTACTGCTCTTCTGTTATCAGCTGGGAGAGATACTAAGTGCTACGTGACTGCATTTAATTGCAGTCTGGATTTGGAGGGAGTTTTTGTTTGCGTGTTCCAAACCAGATCTCCATCACCTTTCATCGCTTCCTTTCTTTCCACGTTAGTAGTTTATTGCAAAGAGATTAAATTACAGCAAATTGTTCATTTTCAGAGATCCAAACACCATTTTCAGAGGGAACTCATTAACTTCCAAGTGTATTGACGAGACCATGAAACTGGCAGGGATGCATTATCTGCAAGTTACGCTAAAGCCCATCATTGATGAGGTAAGAGCAGTTACGAGTATTTGTTTGAGAAAAGTCACGGTAAAAGGCCTTTATGGAGCAGACACAGTTTATTCCTTCCAATTTTAAGATGACTTTGTAGAGTTAGTATGTAAAAGCCTGTTTCTGCTTCCATATCTTGTGTGTTAGTTTATTCACGACTGAGTTACCCAATACAGAAACAGTATTAAAGGAATTGGGAGGTTTCCATTTGTATGACTGGATTTTGTTTGTTTTATGAAGTGTAACATTTATTATTTTCCTGAGAAGCTAGTAATAAATTAATTTAAAATGTAGACAAATAAAGAATGTCCACAGCAGAAAGCTGCCAGGAACACTGTAGGCAACACATTATGTGTAGTGACTTTAAAGGAATACAGTTATTAGATAACTGTATTTGAAGCATGTGTTGCAGCCCTGGTTTATTATCTATCGAGTCCAGAGTGGGAGGGGAGGGGTTCTTTAATGCAGTTATTGAGCAATACTTCCAGACCACAGATTTCCTTTAAATGATTTGACACTTTCTTCATCTGTTGTTTTAATATTTCACCAAGAAAAGATGTTTTGGAAAAATAAAGAATAAAGATCCTTTTTTTTTTTTTTTTTTTTAATCAACAGTTTGGGCAAAATAGGCCTGAGAGAGTTTAACAAATGTTTATGCATTTCAATTGAAGGCTAAAGTAGAACAAATTAAAGTTACTTTTTGGAAAAAAAAAAAAAAAAAGATAACAGGTAATTTAATTTTGACACTTTGACAAAATTAAAAAAAAAAAAAAAAACAGTGTACATTATAAAGTTGAGTTCAGTTATTTACCCAAATTTTTTTGCAAAAGTTTCTCACTTAAATATAAAGTAATGCATTAATTGTTCATATTCTTTCTAGATCTGCCAGGTCCATAAACCTTGTGAAATTGATCCCGTGAAATTAAAAGATGGAGAAAACCTGGAGAATAACAGGGTATGCATTAGATTTTGAAGATACAAACAAATGTAAATAGTTTCTGTAACTGAACTCCTCAAACATTTTGTGTTGCAAATAAATCTGTCATTCATTAGAATACATTGGGAATTTTCTCAGCCCCACAAAATGCATACAGATATTTCACGTGAGCATCACATTAAGCTATAAGGCATCCTGTTGATATGTGATATCTGTGGATTTTTTTTTTTTAATCAACAAACAAGGAAGACAAGGGCTTACTGACAAATGACTGAATACTCAGTATTGCATTTGGAGCAATTAAAACTGAGCCTTGCTAAGTTTGTAGTGGTGTTATAAAAACAATGCTGTGAAAAGGAACGATATGCCTTATCACTAGATATTTCCTTTTCACACAACGCTTTCGCTTTTGTACTTGACTATAGACATTTATCAGAGTGTATCACTAAGTGCGAGATTGTTTTGCAAGTATGTTGTGTTGGAAGAAGCATGCTCATTATGATGTCATTATACATAAATATACATAAAATAATCTTGGCTTCCCACAACAGAAAAATACAATTTTCCATAATCCTTACATTTTTTTCAGGAAAATTTGAGGCAATATGTTGATCGCATTTTTACTGTGATTACCAAATCTGGTGTAAGCTGTCCTACAGTGATGTGTGATATTTTCTTTTCGCTGAGAGAGTCAGCTGCCAAACGTTTTCAAGGTAAGTTTTTTATGTACTGCTTTATCTCATAACTCCAGTAGCTTTTAAATCTGTGTGTAGTTTTACAATTTTTATGCTGGATTTAGTAATTGAACAGCAACTTATCCAAAATACAGTTTGGGGTGCATATTAATGCTGTTTTTTATCTTGACTACTTGTTCCACAAAGAACACAATTTTTGTTAATTATGTGAGATTTTCTTAAACATCTTTCAAAGAAAAGCAGCATTTAGAAAGAGCAGTGTGGTGCTGTATATCAAAGGTAGCGACATCTGCAAAGTGTACTCACTTTTCAAATACTTAGGCTTCTGTAATGACTCATTTTGCAGACTCTGTGCAGATGCATTATTTTCTGCTAATGCATCTATCTGTAATAAAAGGCAATCTATAAGTTATTGACCTCATGGTAAGCTTGTGGCTGGAGCGGGGACATATGATTCAAAAGTTTTCTGTTTGTCAAGAGAGAATTCATTCCTGTCCTTAGTTATATTGGCTCTGTGAGAAGCAGCAGCAACAAAGAAACAGAATCAAACAAGGCAAAAAAAGGAGTAGTTGTGTAATTATCAAAAGGAACAGGGACATGAAGAAACTGTACTGCACTGGTCTTGGGGCTATCAGCAGATAGTAAGAGGTGGCCTCTGTGCGGAACTTGCTGTAATCTCTGCAAGTTATTCATCCTACTTTGGCTGCAAAGATTCAATCTCTGATATTTGTACAAAATTTCTTGTGGGGTGAGAAAGTGAATGGTGTTCTTGTAATCTGCATTGTGAACTTCTTTTTAAAAGGCCTTTGCTTTATGGTAGCTAATCTCTATCATTCATTAATCCTGTAACTTGCAAATGAATGCATTTTCAACACATATTTGAGCTATTTTTCTGAAGGTGTTCTGACAATTGGTGTTATTTTTAGAAATGATGAATGAAATGCTGAGCAGATTTTTTCTATAGGTGACCTAGATGTGAGGTACACAGCTGTCAGCAGCTTTATTTTCCTGAGATTCTTTGCTCCTGCCATTCTTTCTCCCAATCTCTTTCAGCTTACACCACACCATCCAGTAAGTACTATACAACTTTTTTTTTCTTATATGACTGTTTAAACAGCCATATAAGTAGTCTGTTTATCCAGATTCTAGCTCTATTCTTTTAATAGCATTTAGGAGAAACAGCTTGCTTAGTTCACAGGTCTGCCCTGGAGTGTATGTTGAATGACTGTGTCATTCACAGAACAGAAAATTTCACAAGTCAGACAAACTGAAAGGTCTAAATTACTGTGCAGAAGATAGTCACTGCTTTCTTTTGGTGGCCTTATAGTAATGCTGGATTGATTTTATCAACAATGTTTGGAGATATTTAAGATGCTAAGTTGCTCAAAACCTTAAGTAGTTTTTCTGACTAGGGGTAGGGAAAATTACCTACCACAAACTTAAAAATTCAAATAGTTTTCAAGATTGATTTCTTTTTTTACTGTTTTGCGTGTGATTGTTCTTCAGAGAACCAAAGACAATAATGTTTACAAAATCAAATGCCTTTAAAAGAGATAATCTATACCGTTTTATTTGGACTTTTTAAATTTCATGTTTTTTTTGCAAGTGAAATAGGAAATGTAGTTTACCTTTTTCTAGGTTTTAAAAATCTAGCCCATGTAATACCTTTTTCCTTCCTAGGATCCTCAGACTTCTCGAACATTGACACTTATCTCTAAGACTATTCAAACACTGGGCAGCTTATCAAAATCTAAATCTGTAAGTGTGACATTTCGATTTAAAGGTTTATTTTGGGAAAGTAGCTTTTATGCTTTTATCATTCATTTTAATTAGGCCTTTCAATTGCTGGTGTTGCACCAGACTTATGGCTTTCTCTACTTGCTTCTGGTAGCAGTTCTGCCAGGATTTTCAGGTTGTGCCAACATTTTAAAATTTAACCCAGAAGAATCACCCACTGTGGATTTGTTTTCTGCAAGGCAATGGGGATATTAGGTCTAGATGCCTATTCCTTGGACATTTAGATTGAAGTGAAACATGGAAATAGATCACCCAATTGCTACATCTAGTGAAAATTTCAGATCACTGATGGTCCAGTTAGGATTCACAGATACGTCTGTACACCAAAGATGAATCCTTTGAGACCACAGAATTCTTTAATTCTTCCTAGTTTTGTCAGTTTTGTTTTAAAGATTAATATTAAAAACCAAAGTAAAAACAAAGCTTTTGAATGTAGTATTCACTGTAGTGGTTTGAACATTTGAGATGACTTCTGTTAACTTTTTGAAAAAAAAAAAAAAAAAAAATGGGTAGGGCTGAATGCATGCTGAACAACATTGAAGCACTGAAGCATATTTTGCTTCTTAACTCCAGAAAGAAAACCCTCTCATATGTGATGGTTTGTCTCCTGATCTAGTGGTGTTAACAATAATACAGTATTTTAGGTATAAACTGCATCGTGATATGCATAGTTTTGGTTTTGTTTTTTGTGTTTCAGGCCAGCTTCAAGGAATCCTACATGGCTACTTTTTATGATTACTTTAACGAGCAGAAATATGCAGATGCAGTAAAAAATGTAAGTGATGTGTACACGTGCTGAAAATCTCACTGTGTAGTTGAAGCTGATGTTCAGAACCTTAGACTGTGTTGGTACTGTTTGGAATTGGCAAATGAGTACTAGAAAAAACACTCTGAAATATTCAAGAAACATGCAATAAATTGCGTACAGGTCAATATATAAATCTCTTTGGAGATACTTTTATTTAATGATTAGGTTAGATTTACAGAGTGCAGCTTAGAGCAGTTAGCATTCTAGCTAGCATTATCAGATACTGTAGATCTGTGATGAAAACTGTATAGTCCGAAAGGAAGTGAAAGATATTTATAACAAAGGAGAAGCTGGTCATCTGCAACTTGGTTCTCAGGAACATTTATGCTATTTTTAGTATAAAACCCAGGAAATCTCCCAAATTCCTCAAGCATTTGCCATACCCTTCTGTTTAACTACTTTTACAGTATCTTCTTTTAGCACAGCACAGTACAAAATGTTAAAGAAATTAATTTGGCTAGTGCTGTACTATTTTCATATCTACACTTTTTTTTTTTTTTTTTTTTTACCTTTTAGTTTTTAGATTTGATTTCATCATCAGGAAGGAGAGATCACAAGAGCATAGAGCAACCTATATTGCTTAAAGAAGGGTAAGTATGCATTTGCAACAAAACACTTTTACTTCTGCTTATTACCATTCTAAGACAGATTTTTTTTTCCTTCCCCATTCCATCCATATATTCAGAGAAACACATCAGAAAATTTTTGTATTGCCGTTTCTAATCTCTGGCTGCTATAGTTGATTTTTAACATCCTTTCATTTGATTTAAACATTTTAATTTAAGTATGTTCTGAATTATGCAGAGGAAAAAGAAGCCTTTAAAAATAATTAGCACAGCAAAGGCAAAATAAATTAGCATTATATTAAAATTAAGTTCAAATTTTTTAGTCTGGTGAACAAAATTTGTAAAATTCCACTATGAATTTAGTTGCTTTATATGTAGGTAAGACCAAACCCTGCAAATGGTATTTGTTTTGCTGTTATTGCCCTATTAAAATAAACTATATGCTAATTATTATCCTGACCATTTGAGAAAATTTGTGATATGCTTGGAAAAGTTTCTACTTTTAGTACCCTTTTTTTTTTTTCTTGTTTTTCTTTTTTCTCCTTTTCCGTCTTCTTTTTTCTCTTTTTTTTTTCTCTTTTTTTTTCTCTTTTTAAACTATGTACTATGTCTTAGTTCAGTTTTAGGAACAAACTGTTGGTTCTTGTTTTTTTTTTTTTTTTAATGAATTAGTAAGATCACCTAACAGAATTGTGGAAGCAGCTTTTTCAGGCTGAGAGGAGGAAAGTAAAAATGCACATTCATCGTATCAGAATTTGGTTCACTTAGGCCCTACTGACAGTAAACTTTCATGGAAGGAAGTTGTGTAAAAATTAGGTTGGCAGCCTCTGCAGTTCACTTTGCTTCGCTGTTCAAGATCTATCCACAAAATCTATTTTATCTATTTTAATTCTTTGTATTTATCATTCTTTTGTTTTGGAAAATAAATGTACAGCTTTTAACATTTTCTCCCTCTAACTCTAAAACACATTTTTTTTTCTACCTCTGTCTTTCTTTTGCTCCTGTCTGATTATTTTCTGTCTTTCCTTGCTCGGCCTGTGGCTGCTGTTGTAAGGACTCTTAAACTAACAGTAAAGAAAGTTGATGGTAATAGTTCGTGCAGGTAAGATGGTAGGGGCAGCTGGTGCTTTGCTGTAGCTGCCTGCCCACAGCAGGTTCTTCCTTCACAGCGACAGACTTGTCTGACTCAGCCCTGGGAAGGAAGAATTCTGTTTAATAATCTTGTAATGCCTGGGCAAAAATGGCAGAGATATTTGGCTACCTACTTCTTGATGTTGGCAGACTCCCTCCACTGACCCTATTTATTTCCTTTTAAAAAAAAAAAAGACTTGCTGAAAGTAGAGAATCAAGGGCTTTTATGTAGTGTTGAAGCATACATTTCCTGATGGCATCACTGTATATGTCTGAGAAGTTGCTATACATTATCTATGCACTGAAGTAGCACTCAAGCTTAAGGAGTAGCCTTCAGCTGTGTATTTTCCCTGCTGTTATTGTCGTATTTTGTCACGCGGAGTGGGCAGGAGCTTTCACAGCCTTTGGTTTGATTGGTTTCAAGATCAGTTGCTTGGCTGGTTAGTGGCTTTCTGTTCACCCTTACCACATTTTTCTTTGTTTCTTTTCCTATTTTTAACCTATCCTTCCTTCCATTAAAAGAGCATCCTGACAGAAAGCTCTAGTGTATGTCCTTTTGGCTGGACGTACCATACCCAGGTTTAGTCCCTGACACTTGGGCATTTATGGTGCCCTTGCTGCTCTGCAGCTTTCTGCATGGTGCTTTCCAAAAGGAAACTGAAAGCAGACTTAAATCTGTCCTTCTTGTGGGTTAAAGGGACATGTTAATGCTTCCAAGTAAAGCTAATGCAGATCCAACCTCAGGTCTACCATAAACAGGAGAATAGAAAGTTCCTCTATCCACTCAGCACTGAAAGGCTGTTCTTAATTTTTCCCTTTGTGTTTGTGATTGTTTTCTCCAACTTCTCATGCGTTCCACAAATTTTAAAAACAAAGAAATGCTTTAAATTGATTGAAATGTCAGTGTCATCTGAATACTTGTCACTTTTCCTTGGGAAATAAGAGCACACTCTCCTCTTGGATAAATTGCTCAAGGTAGCTTTGGCTCTTCAAAGTCCTTCCTGTTCTGATATCAGCAACAGCTCTCTCTTCCACAAATATCCTGTATTTGATACAACGTATAATGTGTAATTTTGAACAGCGAGGAAGAATTCAATTAGAAATATGCTCTCAGCTCTGCGGTGTGAAACATGCATTTATAAAGGGGAGAGGCTCCATAGGACAGTTTGCAAGTCATCTTCAAGTGTCTACATGAAAAGGAAGAAAAAATGGACATGAAGAGCATGTAGTTGGCCCAAGAATACCTGCTCTTCACTTGAAATTTGCCTTAACCTTGCAACCTGAGAGTCAGCACCTGCCCAGTGGGCCTGGCAAGGATCTGAATCTTGTGGTTGTCTTAAATATTTCTCAAGCAACCCAAGAACAAGGTCTGAGATAATAACTCAACTTTTTTAGAGTGGTGTGTTTTAAAAGAATCCATTGCTCTCTACGATGCTCACCGGCCTTTTGCCCCCAGAACTGTACGGAGTGAGGGTCAGCAGGCATCTGTCACCGCAGCTGGTCACAGAATAGTTAAAAGCCTGTAGGAGCCTGGGTTTCTGATTTAGCTTTTAACCACTCTTTGGCTGGATCTGATGCAGTTGTTCCCAAGCCTTAGATAGCACAAGCGAGAAACAGTATTGGCTGTCCCAAAAGTTCTAGCTCTGTGTTGTGTATGTGCTTCGTGCTGTGCGGTGCTTTCCTGCCTGGTTCGAAACTGCTCTGTCCGAAGTAGTTTTTAGTGGCTCTGTTGATCAATTCTGTGCTTTTCATGACAGATAGTGCGATGTGTAGAATGGCTGTTACCAAATCCCTGCCACATGTGCATGCAGTTTTCATCCAAGGTGATGCTGAGCAGTGCAAAGTTGCCAGGCTTTCCAAAGTCACCTGGAAACTTTGGGATTGATTTGTTATCTTGGAAGATGCTACATGCATCACAGTTCTTGGCAAGCCGATTCAAATTCACTATTAACTAAGGGTGATAGTGCCTTACATGATACCCTCTCTACCCCAACACACACACACCAAACACCACAACACAGTGCCAAAAAGGTTATGGCTTTCAACTGGTTTGTTTTGTACTGTTACTAAAATCACACATCCAGCTGTAGGATCAGTGTGCAATTTGTGGAACATCTTGAGTTATTTTAGAGCATGTGGGTGCCTAAGCCTGTAAGGCACAGACTCTGTGTTCCCAAAGACTTTATACCTACCTTTTGATTATTAAAAATACTTTAAACTTCTTGAGCTCTCTCACAGCTGAAAGTAATGATCGAGTTAGGTCAGGCTTAGGAGATGCGTGCTAACCATGCTCTGCCATTTTCGTGCTGTAGTATGAAATCCTCTAATTGGATTTGTAGCTGAGGAAAGGGCAGAAATTTACAACTTACATAATAGTTAGAGTATGTAGACCACAAGTCAAGGTACATGTTTTACCAAATATCTAGATTGGGAAAGAGGACAGGCTTACCTAACAGGTACCCTAAACTTCTCAAAATGGGACTTTTCTTTCCTCATCATGACAAAGCCTTAACAATTGGAAAACACTGCGTGTCCCCTAAAACTTCATCCTAGAACTTTGAAAGTACCATTGTGTGTGTGTCTACATCTATAAAATATATGCTTATATGTGTGTGTGTATGTGTATACACACATATATATGGCATGTATAATACGTATGCTTATAGGTTATCCAGTGTATCGGTGTAACAACTGCTGTCCTGTCCACTAGGTTCATGATCAAAAGAGCGCAAGGAAGAAAACGATTTGGTATGAAAAACTTCAAGAAGAGATGGTTCCGCCTGACAAACCATGAGTTTACCTATCAGAAAAGCAAAGGTAACAAGGTTTACCTACCTTTTTTTTTTTTAATATGTAAAAAAGTGAGGATGAAACATGAAGTTTGCATAGGAACAACAAGATCTAGATCTGTAACTATAGAAGGCACAATGTAGATAAGTCCTGTCAGCCTGCATGTTTGTGGCATTTTTTTAGTATATCTGTGATGTTTGATAGAGAATGTTCTTCAAGTGCAGGATCATATGATTTAGTGGCCTACTTGACTGTATGCCATCAGTTATCAATAAAGTGTGTAGGCTTCACAGGAGTTTACCTGAGGAAACAAAACTTAGGAGCACCAATATCTTACCCTGAGATTTGGGTTATATTGAGCATGGTCAGACACATCTCCGTTGATTCCTATAAACTCGGAAGCATTGGCCCAACAGACTGCAGCGGGCAGGAGTTTGACTAAAAATTTTGAACTCAGAAGCATATGTTCACTTGATGTTGCCTAATATGAAAGGTTTTGCGTTTCTTAGTTTGGTTCTGCTTGTTCGGTAGTGCTGAAAGATGAGGAAGCGGATTCAGCAGAGCCTGGAGGCTGCCAGTCATCATTTCACTCTCAGCTTTGAGATCCTATGTCACCACTACCCGCCCAGTTCAGCTGAGTTGACAGGAATGATTTCTTTCCCTGTCACCTCCTCAGTAAATATACCGTGTCCTGCGGCAACAGTCTATTTCTAAAAGGTTTGCTAGCACAACCTAGCACCACTAAAAACAGAAATGAAATTAATTCTTCAAGGGCATGCCAGTAAGAGCCTGTTCAATTATTTTTTTTTTTCCTGCGTGGTCACAATAATCGTCAAAGAAACTGAATCAGTACATGGAGTAACGACAGTAACAGTGTTTTGAGCAAATTGGTCAGTGTCGGTGTATCTGTTCTGCAGGTGATCACCCTCTGTGTAGCATTCCAATAGAAAACATTCTGGCGGTGGAAAGGCTGGAGGAGGAGTCCTTTAAAATGAAAAATGTAAGTAGGCCGACTTCATTAAGTTACTTGTTAGGCTGGTCTGGATCCACCAACCTAATCGCCTTTTTCCCTTTTGTAGCCCGACTTGGGTTTCTATTGAAAGATGTACAACCACAGCTGCTCGTTCTCTATATAGTAGCAAGAGTTTCCAAAAGCACAGCCCATTCAGATTCTTAACAGCCCAGTCAGCAGTCCTTGGGTTTCGTGATGTGCAGCACACTCAGTACTTAGCACTGCTGATCAGCTGTCTGGGCTCCACAGGGTCAGACACAGGGAAGTGTCTGCACTTGCTGCTGGACATTTCCTTTGGGAATGAACTGACTGCTTGATTTTTGTGAAGGATCACATCATCTTGTTCTAACCATCAGAATTGCTTTGTAGGGTAAGGAAACTCCACATATGTATGTATATATTGGGTATAGCTCGTATGCCAGAGTAACATCTGTGCTGCACCAGGAGGAGGAGGCAGCATTTTGATTGCCACATTAGGTGAAATACAACTGCATATGTCATGCATGGAGCATTGCTACCAGTTTCTCTGTTAGGCACACCATTCATTGTGCCAGAACACTTCTCAGACATGGTCAGCGTAAGTGATGATAGGAGCCTTTCCAATACTCTTCTGCTTGTAAAGCTGAGTACAGTATTCTTAAGTTTTATTAAAAAAAAAAGAAGGCGGCTCACGCACATCACAGACTTCTTTACACCCATAAATGGTTGCAACTTTCAGCCTTTTTGCCTGTAAGTCTCCCATTACCTATACTGCTTCTGGGCATCATTCACAGCACTGCTCAAACCCATTCTATATACTAGGCCCAGTGCCTGTTTCATCAACAGCATTTTGTCAAAGTGAGACTCTCTAGTATTTTCCCCATTTCAGATGTCATTTTGATTGGATACTTTTGTCTCTGTAAAAAGGTGGAATAATTTCCCCCCATTTGCTCTTAGAGCACATCTTCATGTGTAGCTGTCCTTGGCTTTTATAATGCATGTTAATTCCTCCTGCGATGAGCAAGAACAGCCAAGCTGCGAAATAATTTTCAAGCTATCGGAAGGGAATGGTGACATGTAGTGGGGAGGACTCACTTGAACTATTGCCTGCCATGTTCTGCAGAGTAACCTGCTGGAATTAAAGTAGCCACAGAGTTAGGCTAAAAGTTGTTATGTATGGAAAGGAGCTGAGCTATAATGTCAATTAACTCTCTATTGAAGACAGTCTTTAATTTCTGTTGATTGGTGGCTAAAATGCATCCAGAAATTCAGAATATTGTATATAGTAGTTATCGGAAAAGTTATCTCTTTATTGCTAAAGTCATAAGATAGTATTCTGACTACAAACAGAAATTGGGCTTATTTGTATGCTTAAATTCAGTGTTGCATTTGGAATTAAGGTTTTTATGTTCATTCTAGAAAGTAAAATGTAGAGTCTTTCCATAAGTAATAGAAAATATCATTGCCACCTTCTCATGGTAATATATTTCCATTTATCTTGCCATATGTAAATTCCACAGCAGGGACAGAATTCTCCAAAAACACAGGAAATGTATTTGCAGTGGATATTCCATTCTGGGTGTTAAATTGGATTAAAAATCCAAATTTTTCTAATAATTCTTTGCATGCATCTGTGCTCAGAATTGATCCAAATTTATTTTCCTCACTTATGGTAAGTCTGCATGTCTAGCACAAAGGCCAGAAAGTCTGTGCATCACCCCTCGAGCATCGTTCATCTTCCTAATTAGATTATTGGGTGCTGGGAAGCTGATGTGTTTTTTTTTGGAGGAGCGAAGTGTCCTCAGTGCTGTTTGAGGAGCAACTGGTGTTTTGGGGAGTGTAAAGGTCTCATAACCACTTAAAATTCTTGGCTTAGTTGTTGGCTTCTGAGTAACAGTTGCCATATGTTTGTTCACTTAGACTGGTATCCCCTTACGTGAAGCCATAGCCCTTAAATATGTTCCTTTGTTGTAATGCAGAAGGCTCCATTTAACCCAGCAGGGCATTAAGATTTCTTTTTCCCTGTAACTCTGTGTTAAACAGGAGTTAAGCTGTGCACTCCTGTCTTCCTTTTTCTTTATTTCTTTCCCTCTCCTCCAAGCTCAAAGTTGCCAGTTCTGTCCTGAAAAGTTTTATTAAAAGAACCCTTTCTTTAGTGCATGTTTTGGCAATGCTGGACTGATGACAGCTGCTGGTAGCAACTCTTCCACTGGTACTGTGATGACCTTTGTGTTTTTCCAACTCATGTTCCACATTCATAGAAATACAAAATCTGAGGAAATGACTGCTGGAGCCTTCTGTTCCCTTTCAGAAATGACACTGTAATTAAAATAAAGCTATTGGCTCCTGAATTAGCAATTCTACTTGCAAGCCTTTGGGAGGGATGCACAGTGAAGAGTATCTCCAAGGGAGAAGGTATTGTGGCTGGTCAACAACATTGTGTCAGTTGGCAACATTGTCCTAACCTGCTAGGGAAGAAATCAGGCCAACGTTTCAGGTCTTCATAATGCCTAAAGGTGCAATTCAAGGGGTATTGTTTGCTTTTTAAATAACAGAGGAACCATATGTTTGGAAAATAATATTTAATGGTACAGGTAACATAATATCTAATGAATATTCAAATGAGAAAGTAGAAAGGGAAAAAGATATAGTTTAGGTGACGCAGAAAGGAAAAGACATTAAGTATTTGTAGAAGTTAAAGGAAATGAAGATGGTTGACACTGGCATTTATGGTTAAAGTCACTAACTTTAGTCTCAGCGCAAAGGTATCTTGAGTGGGAGATCGATATAATCAAGCAAGAAGTTTGTGCATCAGAAACTTGCTCCTTTAAGAGGAAGAAGATAAATGTGACTATTCTTTATTAGGTTTCAAGCTGTTTTGACCAGGCATGGGGGGATCTAGTTTAGATTTTGAGTGCCCAAGACATAATGCAGAATTAATGTATAATTATTTTAACATCCAAAGGTGATTAGAGAGCTGCACAGAATACTGCATGACTGTGACTTACAAAAGAAGATGTATTTGGGGAGCACAGAAGTTACTAAGGGAGAGAATCAGGCCAAAACACATATTAAAAAGATTAGTGATATGACAGTGTTAAATAAAGCAAAGCTGCCATAAAAGCTGGATCCACACTCTTGATTTTCCCTTTCCTGACCCCTGCATTTCCTTTCAACCCTACCTTCGTTCCTTCTGTCAGCCTTCCAACAGTTGGAGCTGCAGCATTATTTAATTTGCCTCTCTGAGACTGAGAGCAGATCTTGAAGAGGCCCAACCCAGCAAGTTGGTAACGGCTGGTTTTAAATCATGTCCTTCAGGAACAGGATCTTATTCCTGTTTCAGGTTAAAGGTCTTGTTGTTTTAAGGGTACATTTTCTGCTAGGTTTTGTGTTGAAATATATTTATTGGGGTATTCTTTTCATATAGTTTTTTTTTTCTTCAATAAATCTTAAATCAGTCTTAAATTCAGCTCAGAGTGGCGGTTTATTCTGTGGCTTGTTTCCTTATTTGCAGATGTTCCAGGTGATACAGCCTGAAAGAAGAGTCCTGTATATCCAGGCCAATAACTGTGTGGAGGCCAAGGACTGGATTGATATACTCACCAAAGTGAGCCAGTGCAACAAGAAGCGCCTCACCGTTTACCACCCCTCTGCTTACCTCAATGGCCACTGGCTGTGCTGCAAAGCTACTGCAGACAACACGCCAGGCTGCACGCCCTGCACCGGGTAAGGACTCGCAGCTCGGCCTGCCCAACCTGGAGAGCTACACGGTGCCCTAGCTCTGCGGAGGTGTCAGCTTGGGCAAGAGATGCTGTCAGAGACCAACGATTTTGTCATTCCTCATGCTGTCAATATCTGTGTATCGTGGCCCAAATTTTGAGGTTTTTAGAGTTCAAGACAATGGCAGGAATCTACTGTGGGATAAGATATTTTTCTTCTGGCCAGGTGTACCAAAATAAATGCTAGAACTTTCTGTTGTCTGTAAGTTTTCTGAGACTGAGAAGCTTTTGCTTCTAGATTTAGTTCTTGAGTTCCTTTAGTTCTTGAGTGCCCGACTCTATAAAGTTGGTTGCTAGTCTCAGAATATAAAAGCAGAGTAGTTGGCAACTTGGTGCTGTAGCTCCTCCATCTGGCTACAGCAGATTAATTCACCAGAATGACTGGATGCTGACAGGTAGAGCCTGTTCTTTCAAGGCAGAGTGAGAGCATGTTGGATAATCTGGATACAAAGAGGTTTTGGGCTTGTCTGCCTTTTCAGCTGGGGAAAACGGGGAAGTTTCAAGATTCATCATATTCAGTGCGGTAACTGTCATATGTACTTAATTTTAAATATGAAAGTCACATGTGCTGTCATCTTTAAGTGTTTTGTGCCATAATGCACTGTCTGTAATCTGATTTTTTATCTCTCTTCCTGATGCCTTACAGAGGCCTGCCAGCAAATATACAACTGGATATAGATGGAGATAGAGAAACTGAACGCATCTACTCTCTTTTCAACTTGTATATGTCAAAGTTGGAGAAAATGCAAGGTGAGGATGAAAGATCTTTGCGTCTTCAGTGCCTTTAGCAAGATGAAAGAACTGTGAAAAAATTGTATGTTCTAACTAGCCCAACCTTGTAGATCACTCGCCCGTGATATAGTTCCCATTATTTAACTTGTTTTCCCTCCTGCTGCCTTGAGGCAGTTGTGTGAATTATTTTTGGTACACTCTGCAATATCATAGTCTGTACAAAGTTCTTTGCCTGTTAAACAGTTGTTTGAAATATAGTCTTAACCATAGTGTCCTAAAATAGCATAGGCTCAGAGCATAGCTTGCATGCTCTAAATGGATAAATCACTGCATACACTAAACCAAAGGTTTACTGAACCTGAAAAGAAGCACCAGCAAAGTTGGGGTTTCAGTATAACATGGTTTTGTGTTACCAGAAGCCATGTGCACATTCTGTAATTGAGTTCCCAAGAACATTCTGGATCCAAATGGATTCCTCAGGCAGTTTTTCTTGGAGTTACCAAGAAGAGCTGATCCTATGGATATCTCTGAAATGAAAAGTGAAATCTGGGCTGGGGAATGCTCAAGAGCTGAGGAGAACTAAGATGTAAAATGAAGGATCAAAGAAAGAAGAGACAGCAGAGGAAGTTAGTACTGGTGACCATGCCAAGAAAAGTATCCGGTGTACATGATGCCAGACTTGAAATCCCAGTTTAGTACAGGGAGTGGCAGGGAAGCCTTCACTGTGGCACTAACCTTTAAATAGGACTTTATTTTATAATATGAGATAAGCCAGTGGTGTCAGACATCCAGCTTGGAAAGCACTTTAATCCATTCCTGGCTGCCATGCAATTGCCAACCTAAGATCCCCCACCACTTCCGAGCTGCCTGAACTGCTGCCCAGCTTCCCCTGTTCCGAATCCTCAGTGCCAGGCCAGCATCTCGTTTCAGCGACAAGGAAAAGGACACAGGCCTGGCACAGGCACTGCAGCCAGGGGAAAGCAACTTGAGAACTGAGACTGAGACAGCAGCAGAGCTGTAACGTTAGGGAGAAGTGGGGATAAGAGTAAAATATTCTCTCTCCCCCTCTAATATGATCGGCTACAGTGCAGAAGTAGATGAAAGTGATGAAAATGTTGCACGTGTCCTGGTCTCTTATGCAACAAGGTTCACTGCTGGGACAAGAAGGTCATGTCACAGCTTACCGCTTCCTCAGATACTCCCCTTAGCAGGCAGCTAGGCCGTGGTCATGGCACGGTCTGCCTGCTCTGGTTCTCTGATCCGCTTGGGAATGAAGTGGTAAAACGTGTCCTATGCCTGTTTCAGAGCACTGCGGTACTCTTTCAAATTCAGCCTGTTGTGAGCGCCACACGTTGCTGCTCCTTGTTGCTCAGGGACATTACCCATCTTGCTTTCTGACGGGAAAACACTTGATTTCATACGGGCCATTCCTGCAGCAAAGTGCTGTGTTTTGGCCTGTGTTAGACTTCCCAAAGGCTGTGTGTGGTACTGCTAGTGATGCAAGAGCTGCTTCAATTATTCTGCACAGGAAAAAAAGAAAAAAAAAGCCTGCTTTTCTTTATTTTTTTTTGCTTCTCCCAAGAAGAGATGACAGCAGAGGGCGGTTTGCACAAAGTCGAAAGCAGCTGACAGGCTCATTGCCCTCTTCATTGGAGCCTTGGGGCAGAGAGCGGCCTGGAGCAGCCCGGTGCCCAGCAGAAGGGCAGGGAGCTGCTCCGGCTGTCACTGTTGATGTCAGCTGCAGTACTGTGGTGGCCACGCTCAGGCAAACTAAGCTTGGAACTGCTGGCCTGTGTGAACCCCAGACTGAATATTTTTAGTCTGTCTGTTCCACTTTTTCCAGCCTGTCTGATACCTACTCCTACAGTCTTATTTTTTTTTTTCCCCAGAGGCTTGTGGCAGCAAATCTGTGTATGATGGGCCTGAAGAGGAAGAATATTCAACATTTATCATTGATGATCCTAAGGAGACCTATAAAACACTAAAGCTGATTATTGAAGGCGTCGGAACTTTAGAGCAGGAACATGCTCAATATAAGAGGGATAAATTCAAGAAGACAAAATATGGAAGTCAGTAAGTATGAGTTGTGCAAACAGGGAAACAGTCCTGGGGAAAAATAATTCACGTGCTTATTGCCTGGCCCTTCACCCTATTCATTTTCAAAATACAGCCAGAAAATACATACAAAATAGAATTGATACCATGTTAAAGAGTTATAAGGATTTTTTAAGTGTATGTTTTTTAATATATTTTCATTCATAAAAATAAGTATGATAATTTTGTTCTAATTTTGAACATGTGCCCATAAAAGGAAGTAAACAACAGAAGGTGCATGTATTTAGTGTGCATTCTAGAGCGTTGTTTAAAACTGGAAGGAGTGGTTGCTGCAGCCACATAACCTTATTTTGTGTACATATAAACAAAGCAGTTTTGGGCACAGCTGACACACAAACAAAAAGGAACTCAGTTCAACTCTCAGTTCTTCCACTTAAAGTCTGATGCAGAGTATCACTACAAATACAGCTCAGAAAAACATACTTGTGGAGAAGACTTTGTATGTTCACTTTCCAGTACAAGATTTTGATGTTTCCTGGCAGAAAGCTCAATGTATAATGCTTTTTTTTTTCTCAATTGTGTTTTCCTTTCAGAGAGCATCCAATTGGTGACAAGAGCTTCCAGACTTACATTAGGCAGCAGTCGGAGATCTCAGCACATTCCATTTGAAGAGCAGAAAAATCACAGGACAGTGCTGAAGCATCGGTCAGAAGCTAAAAAGCAAAACAAAAGGGAAGCCACACATGTAGCAAAATGGATGGTTAAATGTCAAGCTTACAAACTTTGAGACTTGCTAGAGGTTGTATTCTCTTTTCAAGAAACTGTTACAATAGTTGCTATGCACTTTATTCATCTGGTTGTTGACAGATGATAAAACTCTGCCTTCTGGGCAGTTGTTGTCATGTGTATTTTTAAATTTGCTTTGGTTTCTTGGAATCTAGTGATCAGTTCAATGATCAAGCCGTGTGGTCTTCATCTTGACAACTTCCATGCAATTCCTTATGTTTCAGAAACCAAGCCTGCTGCTAATATGCAGCGTTTTCTAGAATTGTTTGTTACTGGTTTTGTTCCTGGTTACTGTATATTATGCCACACCCTTGTGTGCTCTCTTAGGAAAAGCTTAGTAACACTTTGCTTTTACTGCCTGCATTTAGAAAAAAAAGCAGAGAAAAGCCCTCTGGTTGGTGTAATCTCTTGCATTGTAGCTTGTATTATGAGCAGGCCAAGGAGCAGGCCTTTTGTTTTTACAGCAACATAATTTTTTGCTAAATGTGCACAGTTTTTATTAGAAATCCAGATCTGAATGGTACTCTTGATATTTTTGAGATACAGAGTCATTTTTCCAGACACATTCAGCCGACTTTGAAGATGTACTCTCAGTGGTATAATAAAAGTGACTCATAAGTTAGAAATGAACTAATGTCAAAGCTATGTGCTTTTGTATATAGTCTGCCAATGGATAGGCAAGGTAAGCTGGTTTTGAAGACTTTTCACCACAGCAGCAAGAAGGATGACTAGAACACGTCTGGCCGCTGAGATGCACTGAGTCTCAGGCACAAAAGTTGTCAAGGTGGGTTTTCTGTGAAAGGATGTTTAAGCACTGGAGTCCATGCTATCCTGATACCACTTGGTTTTCTGGAATATAGATTTCTACTTTTCCAAAACTGTTTTTAAATACTTTTTTAAAAGAGATTTGCTAAAGGTAATTTAGTATATTAACACGCATAATGGTAGCTTGTTAATGTTCTGAGTGTAGTGAAAATGGAAGGACCTGTGTATCTCACTAATACCAACAAAAGTCATTAAGGAGGAGAATAAAGATCTGCTAAGTATAAGATATATATTTATGTATTCTGTTTAGTTGTACTCCGTAACTTTCCTCTGTGTAAGGGTCTGATTCACAACCATCTAGCTTTGATAGCACAGAAGCCTGTGTGATGGACTTCAAGCTTCTATGGGCTAGAAGCTGGTGTTGCTTTTAAGCTGAATTGGACCAGAAAGCATTGAACTATCAGTTTAATGTGAAGATATCTGTATCGTTGCCTAAAGTGTTACAGAGTAACTTTCCGCTGTGTCCTCCTTGCATCTGGTGTGATTTGAGATGGCTGAATTGTTTGGAATGCCTCTTTTTGTTAGTGATGCTCTTAGGAATGAGGTTTTCTTTTTGTCTGAGTATACAGTAGACCACCTCCTAGTAGATGATAAATGATCCTTTATTCATCTTCTCCCAGGAGCCTGGGGAACAGGAAATATGGAAGCATTACCAAGATGCATTTTGGACTCCAAGCTTTTAGCTGCCATGAACTGCAATTTTTAACATGTATTTGTAACTTAATATTGTTTATAAAATACTAATGACCTGTAATGTGTGTTCTACTTGCCAATTAAAAGAAATGTTTTATTTCTGAAGGCTGCATGTGCACCCGAAGTCTCTTGAGGTTCGCAGTGGTCACCAGGGCTGTCCCTTGGCACAGCATCAGAGTTGTACTGTGGATGGGCACCTGGTGCATTTAAATCCATCCCATTTGGGGCTGCTGAGTCCCATTCTCCCTCTTCCTCCCTTCCTCACCCCTTTTCCTGGGTCAGGGTCAACATTTCACCTGTGGGACTGGGCTGTGTAAGCAGATGGGGCACCTGAAGCACCTGGAAACAGATCCAGCAACGAAAGCAGCTCTTGCTCAGCCAGGTCGGTCTTTTGAACTGGCTCCTTGTGTTATTATCAGTTGCTGCTGGTAAGGAGAAGGGATGAGAATGTGTTACAAGGACAGGAGGGGTGAGTGGGAGTCTGGCAACTTGCATCTACGTTGGCTTGTGACTGCATGGAGCAGCTGCCTTTCTTGTCGTGACCTTCACTGTGGCTAAGGCTTAGATGCGTTTCTGCTTTCACAGGTCAGTCTGGTCTGCAGAAATTTACTCCCCCCGAGCATTTCTAGAGTTCATCAGCCGTCCCTGCAGACTCTGTGCCTTACGCTCCTGCTCCGAGACGTCCTGTGGGCAGCCTGTGCCTCAGCCTTTCTGCTGGGCAGCGACTGCAGGAGGGCCGGGCCATCGCTCCAGCTGTGCAGGGGCTGCTGCCTGGCCCCTGCAGGAGGGCTTGGTCCAGCCCGCGCTCCCGGTGCCTCCGGCTGCTGCACGGGGTGGCTGTGGCTGGCACCAGAAGGTGCCTGTTGGCTCCAGGAAGCTCCTGGAAGAGAGCTCCTGTGGATAGGCCACAGCTCGGGAAGAAAACCAGGCTTGAGGGGGGAAATGGCATCACCAGCACCTTGGTCCAGGTGAAGCTACTGCAGGGTGGCCAGCAGTGCTTTGGCCGTCTTGTTTTAGAAACAAACACGGTTTTAAGGAAGGTGATATAGAAAAGTGGCAGGTGATTTGTAAGTTAGCAGATTTAAAAGCAAAATTCGTGTAACACCATTCCGAGGCCTGTCTCCTTTCCAGACCTTCAAATTCCCTCTTTTGTCTCAGTGTACACAGTCAATTCTTTTTCCTGATTACCTTTCTTGGCTGACTGCTGTTTTATTCCACACTGTGGTGTCTCTGGCTGTCACAGTATGTGCAGATTCCCAACCCCATTCTGGTCCTGCATGTCTGTGTGACGGAAAGAGGCAGCAATGCAGTAGCTGCCTGCTGTAGAGCTGACTGCTGGAGGCTCCATCCAGTCTGTCCCCTTTTCCTGCAGAACATCTCCAGTCCTTAGCAAGAGAACAGTTCTGAATCTCCAAAACTACAGAGGAGTAGGTGGTATCCAGTGCAGATCAGCAACTATAAAACAGTGGGAACTTGAAGAGCTCAAAAAATGAAAATATTCTAGGATCCTGACCCTGCCATGACCAGACAGAAGTTCTTTCTGAGAGCCTTTGGTCCCAGTGCACACAGAGCTGCCTCTGCTCTTGTTTTCCTGGTATTACCTTTGGTCATGGTATAAACTCCTGCTGTCCAACTCCAAATCTAAAATTCCTAAGGTCACTTTCAACACTTAAACACTGCCTTCCAATACTTGAACATCCCAGGCAGGTTGAGGAAATGGTAGGAAAACCTCTGTCTCCATGAGAAGCAAAGTACTTTTGCTGTTGGGGTCCTGATGCAGAGCTAGGAAGGCTCCCAGGGTAGCACAGCTCTCTGAGGCATTTTGTGTTTGATGCAGTTCCCTGTATTTGGTGCAGTTTCCCATTGCATCCTTCTCTGCAATACCCTTTCAAAGCGATCATTTCAGCTTGCAGGACCTCTGCAAGGAGCTGGCTTGGGCGCTGGGAGAGGTCGTGGATCCTGCCAGTCCCTGCTGTCTGCTTCAGGAAGTGAATGCAGAGGGAGTCTGACGGCAAGGGCTC
Source organism: Crypturellus tataupa (assembly GCA_034781795.1). Lineage (NCBI taxonomy): Eukaryota > Metazoa > Chordata > Aves > Tinamiformes > Tinamidae > Crypturellus > Crypturellus tataupa. The sequence continues at coordinate 932,201 of JAWLRI010000540.1, read as the reverse complement.
AGGCTCTGCTCTTTGACTAACTTTACTGAATTCACTCAGCTTCCGTCACCATTGTCACCGTTACCCTGCCCTGCCTAAAGATGCTGAGAGGCAATCCATTTTTTTTACTGCTCCTGTGGGGCCACTACAAACATACTGAAATCCAGGAGCGTTGATGAGAATGATGGCAACCCAGCCATGCAATATATGCGCTTGTCCAGAAGAATTTTTATAGCTGGACTTCCTCCTAAAAAGGTCTTATCCTTTAGTCTGGATGTGGGCACTAACTCCTTTTTCTTTAAAACAAGTAAGTCGTAATGCAGGTAACGGTGGGGCACACTGTTGCAATCAGGCACTAGAGGTTTGGAAAGATTAATGTATTTGATTGCAGACTCATTGGATAAATAGCTGGATTTTTTTTTCTGAGATCAGAAACTTGAGCCTGTAGGGGTTGTGTTTGTGTAGTAGAAGTTTGCTGAAGAGGATGAAGGAAGTGAATTTTATGAATTACAAGTGAAGAAGGGAATTATTTTACTTAATGAAAACAAAAAGTGTACGCTGCAAAGCGTCCCTAAAATCACAGACTCACAGAATGGTTAATGTTGGAAGGGACCTCTAGAGATCATCTAGTCCAACCCCCCTGCTCCAGCAGGGACACCTGGAGCACGTGGCACAGGGTGGCATCCAGGCAGGTTTGGAAGATCTCCAGAGAAGGAGACTCCACAGCCTCTCTGGGCAGCCTGTTCCAGGGGTCTGTCACCCTCACAGGAAAGAAGTTCCTCACATGAAGTTGGAACTTCTGTGTTTCAGCTTGTACCCATTACCCCTTGTCCTGTCATTGGCCACCGCCGAGAAAAGTATGGCCCTATCCTCCCTCCGTTCACCCCTCAGGTACTTGTACATGTAAAGCACCTTGTATTCCTCTTGCTCTAGCAAGGCTCTGTGTGTTGCAGCCGAGCCGCTGTTCCCGCTCCCCCTTGTCCCCGGAAGTCTTGCCTTGGCAGCTTCAGAAGCAGCCACGCTCATCCCCACGGTTGGCGTGTGGTGAGGTGAGCGCCCTGCCTGCCGCGGCGCTGCGAGGACGCCCCCGGGGGTGTTAGACACGTGGACACCCTCGTGGCCTCTTCTGTCTTGTGCTAAAGCTCCCCGGGAGGCTCCTGCCCCGCTGCTGCACTTCAGTGTCCTCCTGAAGTGCTGGGGGGACAGTGTGCGGAGTGACGCTGTAACCGAACCGGAGACACCAGCCGCCAGGGAGCTGCCCAAACACAGGAGAGGGTTTTTAGAAGCCCGGAGCGTTCATTTGTCCAGGCAGTCTGCAGTAGCCTCACAAGCGCTGGCATCAGCACAGTTTAATGGCCTGGAGGGGAACAAATTGCCCAGATAGCTTTGCCACCAGCAAGTGCATCTTCCAGCTCTGTCCCCAAATTCATTCACTTCCAGCGCTGTCCTACCTCATGCTCCATATTAAAATAACTAACTTGCAACTCTGCCTTTAAGAAGAACTTCTGAAATCAGTATTGCCTGGTTTTGTATCCTTCTCTACTTCCTAAGGAATCACTATGAGAAATTACGTGGGGAGAGGACCTCTGGAGTTCATCCAGTTCCACCTCCCTCCCAAAGCAGAGCCAGCTTCAAAGCTGGATCAGTTTTTCAACCCTATATCCATGAGAAGTGGCAACATTAATTAGAATAAATATAATATCCTCATTTAAAAAAAAAAGGCAAAAAGAAGCACCTTCAGGTGCTCATTGTTGTATCAGCTCTGCTCCACTTACAAGAATCTATAGGTAGTTTGGTAGTATCACATGATTGCAGCAAGGAGTGACCAGGAGTCAGCGAGGAGTGAAGTGCAAAGCTGGGCTAAGCCCCAAGAGAGAGTGCAGGCCAGGTGCGTAACTGCCTCCAGGATGGATCTGCAAGCCAAGTGTTGCTGAATGTTGTTGAACATATTTCGCTAAGACATTCCCATTTGAAACACTTTTTTTTTTTTTCACTTTTCTCTATTTTCATGAACTGAAAAATGGACAGAAAAAAAAAAAGAAAAAAAGAAAAGGAGGAATTAACTGAAATTGGGTATGGAAAAATACTACCACACAGATAGCTAACAGGAAAGGATCACATAAGACGGTGGTGTGCTCTTGTTGGAGGAGAAGGCTCTACAGGAAGTGCTGCATCCTGCTGGAGGTGAAGAGGGGCAGATTGCCAAAGAGTAGCACATGGATAAAGGAAATGATCCAATGTCTTGTGCATTGTGGTGCCACAATTAACTTTTCCACACATGTGGAAACTGGTGGCTCTTTGGCACATTAGCTGCCAGGCAAAACCTAACTGAACCTAATTCCAGCTTTGAAGACGTTCAGCGTTTGTGTGTCCTCTGTCTTTCCTCATCTGAAGCTTGTAAATTTGATGTTACTAGATACAATGTTTGCCTCTTGCCTAAGCGTTTCCTGGTACACAAAGATGTCTTTTGTTTGGGACCATCAGTGAGCAGAGCAATTTACAGGCTGCGCTGAAATAAGATTTGGTAAAAGTCATCGTCCTACTTCACTGTCCAAATAGCTAGAATCACCCTGGGTCTAGTTACCCTTCTCTAAATATTTCTGGGAGGAATAAATGTCTGCCTGCAAAAACTGGCTCTGGAAAACTAGGGAAAAAAAAAAGTTATGCATAATCTCACAGCCCAAGAATCTATTTAGCAGAATAAATTGTTTCTTATCACTTGTTTTGGTTTCTTTTGTTTTTCATGTGGGCAGTCATCAGTTAAATGCTCTTCTGTCTTATGACTTAATAATTAGTTCTGAAATCTGTTTTCACTTTTAAAGCATTTTTAGCTCTGAAAATTTGGCCAGTCTTTTAGCCTCAGCTGTAAGTACAGTCCAGTGAGAGCAGCAGACATGGGCTCTGTATAAGAACAGGATCAACTGCAATTATTTTTATTTTTTTATTTCTTTTGGTATCTCAAAACAAGCAAACAAAAAAACCAGCAATAACAAAACTCTTATCTCTTGAAACAGAAAAACTGTTTGTCTTCTGGATGGCCTTTATGGTTGGAGAGAGGAAGGTGAACACGTGGTACCTGGATAGAGAGCACTCAACACCCGCAGTGCATCCGAGTCAGCTGGTGCCAGAGGGCTCCATGCAGCCCTGGTGCCCACGCGCCCACCCTTGGGCCATCGACGTGCTCCTGGGCAGGGGCCTTCGCTCTTGCTGGAAGGTCCGGAGCCATCTCGTGCCCTTGGTGCTGGCTGCGTGACACGAGCACGAGAGCGGATGGAGCCAGGCCGTGCCCTGGAGCAGTCACACTGCACAGGTAGAGCTACGGCAGTGGTTGCTCTAAAATCCTGAGCATGTACAGCCAGGGAGGACAGCAGGCTTACCTGGGCTCCCGCGTAGAGCAGGTTCATTGGGAAGAGGCTGCCCAGGAAGCGGCGGAACCACCATTCCTGGCAGTGTTCAGGAAACGTGTAGATGAGGCACTTCTCAGGGACGTGGCTCAGCAGACATGGTAGTGAAGGGTGTATGGTTGGACTCAATGATCTTGAAGGTCTTTTCCAACCATAGTGATTCTGTGATTCTAGGTGGTGAGGAGATCTGCATATGGACTAGCTTCTTCCCTGGCGGTGTTCAGTATAGCCTTCGACTTTTAATTTGCCGTTTCTTTTCACATTTTCAAGTACAGACAGATCTCTTGATTCCTCCTGGCCATCCCTTCGTCAGGGATGTTGCACCACTGCTTGATTCAGTCAAGGAGGCCACTTGGTGGTGACATGACATTGCAGGGGAAGGAAGGTGTCACAGACTCTTGCTGATTAGTTTCTCTATCGACTGTTTTTATTTTTCTTCCTTTACAAATGCAACAACCTCAGTGCTGTGGGATGCAAAGAGAAGCATTTTAATACTACAGGCAACTCTGAATTCTTGCCTGTAAAATCTCAATCATTTGAATGCTTGCATATAGCAGGGGCTGGTGCTCCAAAACTGGTATTATAGGGGCTTTGAAAATGTATTAATCGAGAGTAAGTTTTCTTTTGAAGGGACAGGGGTGAGGGAGGGATCATGTTCTGCTGCATATGTTAATCCTGGCAGCACTGTTTGAGTATTGCTTTGCTCAGCAGTTCCGATGTTTCACTGCAGAGCTATAGGATCAGCCCTCCGAATTAGCAACTGTAAGGCAGAGAGAATGGGATCCATCTCTCCAAAAGCAGGTGTCCACGGTGCAGATGCCCACATTTCGTTTAGTCACCAGCCTCCCTTAACAGTCGGAGGAGGGAGGTGGGCACTTCTAGAGTGTGACTGTCCCGAGAAATTTCAATTTTTCCTCTATCGATTGCATGACCACTTCCAGTAGGTCACCTTACAGTAAAGACGTGTCACGGTGGGAGACGAAGCCCCCCCAGGGTGAGGGGAGCAGCCCCGCTGCTGTGCTGGTCATCACCGCCCTGCAGCCACCCCGTCCTTGTCGCAGGGCCGCGCGGCACCGCTAGGTGGCGCTGCTCTCACGCCGTAGCCCCCGGGGTGCCCGCGGCGCGGAGGGGTTTGGGGGCGCCTCTGGGCGGGCACGGGCACGGGCACGAGCACGAGCACGAGCACGAGCACGAGCAGCAGCCCCGTGTGCTGTGGAGCGGCGCGGGGAGCCGGAGCGCGCCGGGCACCTCGTGCTGCTGCGTGGCCTTGTGCCTGGATGCGGCCGGGTGCAGGGCTGGGCGCGCGTGGACGGGCCCCGTGCGGGGTAAGGGCTGCCGGGGCAAGGTCTTCCCCTCGGAACTTGAGAACAAGCTCGAGCTGTCGGACTCCGAGCAGGCGTGGGGCTTGTGTGCCGTGTGCACGGCGGTTTTGGCTGAGCACCTTGCACCTTAAAACCGGATTGAGGCACACTCCAGCAGGAGGCCAGAAAGGGAAATCTCTCACTACCTCAGCAGTATCATTGGGACACAAGGAGAAGACCGTCTGTCTTCACGTGCCATCAGTTAGGGCCCTCAGGCAGCAGTGAGTGTCCTGGTTATTGCTTTCAGTTTGCTTTTTAATTTTTTGTACTTTTTAAAATATATATCAGTACATTGTCCCTGTGTATTACTGATCCAATTGTACAATATTGATCTCAATCCCAGAGCTTTTAAGCCCTCATGCTGCTTATTCTGTCTATTTTTCCATGTGGGAAGGGAAACCTGCTTGACTGGGTGAGTTCTGCATCCTTAAAATTAAACTTGCATCAGGAAATAACTGTGTATTTAACCCTCCAGTGCCATAGGCAATTCCTATGGCATGAATCACAGCTTGGGAACCATAACCTAGTGCTGGCTGTGTGACAGTCCCCGGGGATGTCGAGGAAGAAAACCCAGGGCCACTTGGCTGTACAGCATGAATAACAGAGCAGGCACTGCAGAGCAATGCCACATTGCAGCTCGTGCAAAGGCTTCATGTTATGAAAATGGGTCTGGGAAAAAAAAAAAAAAAAAAAAGAGATTTTAAAAACTGGAACTGGGAGCTCTATCAAGGGCCTGTCTGAAACTCATGCAGATGGCACCAGCTGTGCCGCTTCCCCCCACGCCGGCAGACCGTGCAGATCAGCAGATTTCCTTCTGCTTGCTCTGTGTGTTTTTCCCTGGAAAGCATGTGATAGTTGATCTGCAGAAATCCCTTCCTAAGAAATGTTTGCTGCAGTTTCGAGCCAGCGCCGGGACGGGCTGGGTGAAGCGGCTCTCAGCCGGCCCCTCCTCCACGGGCTACTGACCTGCAGCGCTTGGTGCCCCGGGAAGGAGCTCTGCAGGGGCCGGCACGAGGGCTGGGGCAGCTCGGGGCTCCTGGGGCAGCTCTCCCGGCTCCTTTGCCCATGGCCATGTAACTCAAGCCCTCGGTGGCTGGGATGTCTCTGCAGACACAGGCGTGTCTGACCTTTGCCTGTGAGGGCTCACGTGCGCCAGCTGAGAAGCAGATGCTAATTAAACAGAGAAGCAGAGATTCAGCCTGGTTTGTTCATATACCCAGGGCGATACTGTGCAGCCCAAATTTTACCTCGCTCTTGCGTCAATGTCCTGTTCTCCGAATCCACAGCAGCATTTTTGGTGTCAGGTTGTGGGGGGAATGAGGAAAGCAAGCTCATCTTGCAGGGGAGACGCAGCATGGTGCTCAGGCTACTCTTGAAACTCATCCATTGTGAGTGTGAGAGGCTATGACAGGGAGGAGACATCAGTGATAAACACAATATCCTTTCTTCTGCCTCCGCTTCTGCTTTGTTTATGACAGACATGGGTGGGAGGACACTAGAAGATTTCCGCTCAGCAGAAAACAAAGTTCTCTGAGCGTAGGAGAAAGACGTCTCAAGAAGGAAGACCTCAAGGGGTGGCCGCAGATATGGGTGGCTGTGCACATAACTGAGCCGTGCATTGGCCTGTGGTCACCATCCCAGCTTATCTGGAGTGACGGAGACAAACTAGAAATTGAAAGATTCATAAGAGTGCTAAACCACACGGGCATTTGAAAGGACTGCTGATTTTAACTTCTCTGGGGAGCTCTGCCAGCTGCAGAGTATAAATCTTCAGGCGTGCAGCTCTCTGTGCTTTGTGGGTGTGAGAGAGCAGAGTTGTGCTCTCTAGGAAAAAATCAGCACTCAGAATGATGCATTAGATGATTAACTGCTTTTTTCTCAGGCAGCCGGGGCCCTGCTCTCAAGTGATCACTACCCAGAAACACCCTAGATTGCTCCCTGTGGTAGCTAGGCTGCCCTGGCCGTCTCCCATCATCCATACTGAGGAGAGAGAGAAGCAGCCTGCCTGTGTGGCTCAGGAAGAGGGCTAATGTATTATCCTCCCAAGCCAGGTGCTTACTTGGGAAGTGGCAACCGGATAAGGCCATTCCAAAACGTAAGGGCCATTTCTAGGACTTATTTTTTCCACTCGAACCAGGGCCACAGGAGTCAGGATTTAGAAGACAGCTCTGAGGCTTCTCTGATACAGTAATGTAGATCTCAGCCAGCTCAACCCAGGAGTTGCACATACTGCCTTTTATTAAATGGAATTTAAATAACTTAACCCTCTGAGCTTAAAATCATGAGCAAACAAAATGACTCTGTTGATCTGGACAAGTTCTCACTGATCTGCCCTTGTGGGGCTGCATCCTGAGAAGCCCTTTGCCACCGGTCATGAAGAGATCCAGCTTTGAGGGCTCAGTGACACGGTGCTCTGCCCTCAGGTAGTTCCTGTCTCCTTTTCTCTCCTATTCTCCTCTCTGATGCCTTGGGGAGAAGCGAGGGCAGTGTGTGTATGTGCTCGCTGCTGTACGAAGGATCCCAACCTCACCTCATCCCTGGGCACTGCCGGTCGGTGCCTGCCTGTGCACCAGACCACCCCAGAGCACCCCAGAGCACTGAGTGATTTCTGCTGTGCAGGGGGAGAAGCAGGGACCACGTGTACAGCTCCTGACCCTCAGGAATCTGTTTGTGAACCGTGTCCAGAGAGCTTAATAATAGATAGATAGATCCGAGAACATCTGAAGCCAGGTGAGCTGCATCATGAGGACTAATCACTTGTCTGTTCCCTTAGAGTAGAGGCTGAGCAGTTTGTTACTCAGCTTTCCTTGCTGGGGGGATGTCCCATGTGGCCTTATAAACCCCTTCAAATCCTCCAGAAACTAAGAGTGGTCACCTTTCTTAAACTGAAAAATGTCACAGAAAACTTCTGCTCAGCACAGGACAGCAGTTCCCAAGCTTCTTATTTCTTGTTGAGAGTCACTGGGTCTACAAACAGACAGAGTGATGTGAACCTAAAGGAAACCTCTGATCCGGCAGGTACAAAATAGCCAGAGGCTTCTTCCTGGACTGCATCATTGCCCCCGTTAGCCTAAATTATGCAGAGCCAGAGGCAGGAGAATTGTTTCATGAGGGACAGTTATATGCCCTTAACAGTCATGTGCATTCAATAACTGCTCACTGCCACTGCTGTCCTCACTTGGTCGTGGTTGTATCAGCAGCATCAAGTGGAGCTGTTGCAGTATTCTAACTAGAGGACTGGCTTTCACTGACCTGCTCTGAGGCTAGAAGGAAGTGAAGTGAGATTTTTTCCTGTTTCCTGGCCCTTCGGAGGGGATCTGAAGACTCCGTGGACTCCACAGTCACCATAGTTTTCCTCCCCACAGGACTCATCTCCACCTCCACAGCCTTACAAAGCATAAGGTTTGCTGCTAAATAGTTCATAGACTGGGTAAATTTGGCTGTGTCGTGGTTCTCTACTAACAGTTTGTCTTCCCTCTGCTCTGCCTGCATCCATGGGGATGGACATGTTTTCTTCCAGGTTATCTGCACACATCTGCCATGAGCTCCCCATGGCCACAGGAAAAGCACAGGGCTGTCCCTTGCCTGAACCACATCAGTCACTCTCCTTGTGCAAACTGTTATATGATATCAGTTATATCAGCATTAAGCAATGGGCATTGCTTCCAGTGTTCATAGCACAGGAAATAAAGGGCATCAGGTATCAGCATAGCTTGTGTCTGTAGAAACAGTGGAGAGCACCATTTTCTTCTCCTAATCTAAATGTCTTTTGATGCTGAAGAATTTCATCTAAAGTCCATGCAGCCTTCTTGAAATGCTAAGGTTAGTGTCGTTTGAGTTGCTTTTGAATGGGTCTAATCAACTGTGCAGCTGCAGAGGGAAATAGCTGTTCATCAGACAGTCTTTCTTTTTCTATTCCTTCCCCTAAGATCATTTTTGCTGGAGGAAATATGTCACTTACTTACAGCAATGGGTTTGCAAGGGGCCAGCAAAGTGTCTCTGCAAGCTGGATTTCTTCACCCCATTCAGATCAGCTGATTTGCTTGGCAACAGCATCCAAAAACAGTGCTGAGAGGCTGCCGTGGAAGACGCTGGATGTTCTGTGGACCTTTAGTTGATGTTTTCCAGATGATGTCTCTGTCTGGCAGCAGACTACACTCCTCTCCAATTTTTCAACATCTTCATATAATTGGATGCAATTGTCTAGGAATGGACTTGCCAGATCTTGCTTGTTTCTATCATCTGTTTTGCTATGGACACAACCAAAAAACAGCTTAAGCCTTTTTGGCTATAACCTGAATCTAAGAGCTCGCACAGATCTCTCTGTTCAAAAGTGAACAGTTTTTTGGAGAGTGTGCTTTCCATTTCCATTTCCATCACTCTCTAGTAGGTCAAGGTTGCTTTGTTCATCCTCTGTGTCACTGGGAGCTGCACAATTTGGTTGGGTAGAGACAGCCCCAATCTACTCAGTGCCTGCTAGGGCCAACCTTAACCAACAACTGTCAGATGCCTGGAGACGCTGTGCTAAAAGGCAAGATGCAAAGAAACACAGGCATGGCCTGATTTGTGAGCAAAATAGAATAACACTGGTTAACCTAACCCCTTGGTCTGGTTGATGCAAAATGGCAGAAGACTTCTCCCTCCAGCAACAGTGCTTTGTAAGGCTGAAGCAGATTAGCTTTGGGTTTTGCTGTGAACAACCCAACTGTGCTACCTCATGTCTACACAGAAAACTAATTTACACTCCTATTTCTCACTTAAACATTTTTGTATCCTGAAGTTACATGCTAGACAGGGATTAGAAAAGGGTCTCTCACTATATAGGACAAATATTCCAAGTATATCCAATATAGCAAGCAGCACTTATGAGGATTAAAAAGAAGTAAATATGCAACGGTCATTTAACTGTTGTGATATTTCTGCTTATCCATCTGCTGCTATCTGGAGCAGGGATATATCCCCAATCAGACTGAAAGATTTTTGGTACAGGGACTATTTCCTAGCTCTGCTGCCCAGCTCCCAGCAAGAGAGACAGCTGTGGAGCCGCCACCACCGCTGCCTGCCAGCCATGGCTGCCCCTGCAAACACTGTGCCTTTTCTTAGCAAAGCTGAAAAGCCGCCTGCAAAATAATTGCTCAAGACCTCTGAGTGAATTGGTAGCAGAGGCTTGTTTATTTTTTTGTCTCCTCTATTCGATGCCATCTGTCTTCTCTTTTCTTCAATACAACCTCTAAAAAGCTCCATTATAGAAACAAACCAGAACAGAGAGTCTTATGGCTTAGAAGAACAGCTGGAGCTTGAACACTCCAGTTCCTATTCACCAGCCTCTTTCTATCCCCTCCCCGGGATGATTGAAGTAATTTCTGTTCTGCTAAATACAAAACACCAGGGGCCCATCGTTGGCTCTGAGGCCACTGCCGCATACCTGCCCTATATAAAGCAGGTTTAAACATACTGTTGGCCTTTACACGGTATCACACCAAGCCTGAGTCTCCTCTGCACCAAAGATGGTTCCTGTTTGGCCCAAAGGAGTATTTTGGGGTTTCAATTATTTTTTTCTTTTTCAGTGCAAAGGGTCAGAAATGGCATGAGGCCCCACACTGCAGCTCACCAGCCTGGGGTCTCACAGCAGGAAGCTGAAGGTGGGAACGTGTCACCAGTGGGACCAGAGGTGAGAATGACTGAGGAAGCAAAACGTTCTGGGATGGTGTTGTGGGACCACGCGGGATGGAGGGAGCGAAACCCGGCACTGCCCTGCGCGTGTGGCCCCTGGACCGAGCTGTGGCCTTGCCCATGCACGGACCCAGCGAGTGCGACCCGGAGCCCTGCAAAGCAGAGCCCGGGCCAACACCGGAGCGGGCGGGAGGCCTGAACTGGCTCCTTGGCTCTCTTTACTGAGCAGTGGAGCTGTTTGCTCTCTCGTTGCTTCTCAACACTTTTATGAGCTAACTGCAGTTGCTACAAAGAAGGCCAAGACTATGACAGTGACAGAAATTAGCTCTTGCCTGCTCAAAGACTCCTCAAGTAGTTGTGTTAAAGAATACGGCAGCGTATCAGAGGAGCAATCCCGTACACAGTCTATTTGATCTCTTATAAGGTGCAAGATTTTGGGGTCCTGAGAACAGAAACACACCAAGGAAGAGAAAAATGATCACCTTTTAAGGGAAAATTGCGCTGCGGCAAATGGTGTCTTCCAACAACCTTCTTTTTGATACATGGCACAGAGAATTTGCTTGCTTAACTGTCTAGAGAATCATCCTACTGAAGTTCAGAGCCAAGTTTTTTATAATGGATAGTGAAAAATTCTTATTTTTTTCATGGTAAATTTTTTGTTTTGCTGGAGGTGTTTTAGGAGGCTGATTTAGGGAGACTGATCCTCCTATGGATTTTTTCTTTCTTTCTTTTTTTTTTTCCCTTTCTCTTGCCAAGAGTCCTCCTATGCATGCCAAAATATAAGGTAGCTTTTCTGTTGGACAAGCGCTTCCTGGCGTATCACAAAGGTGGCAAAGTGCCCTGAGCCCTGAAGATGTTTTCCACAAGCTGGTAGGTTGCGGGAGGAGCAGCGTTAGCAGGGAGGAACCAAGAAGGATAATTAGAGGTGTCCTTTTAGTTAAATATGAATGGGGGTTTATTTAGCCCTGCGAGGCTCCTTCTCTCCTGCTGCTGCTTTCAGGACCTCGAAGAAGCAGCGTTCGGCACCTTGCAGGAAGATTTACCCACTGTCCCAGCGCTGTTTCCTTCCTGCTTGCAGGGACACTTGGTTTCCAAGGGTCCTGCTAGCAAGCGCAAAGCTGCAGAACGTGCCCAGGGCCTCTGCAGCAGGCAGACATAGCCAGCAGGAGAGGAGAGGAGAGGAGAGGAGAGGAGAGGAGAGGAGAGGAGAGGAGAGGAGAGGAGAGGAGAGGAGAGGAGA
>JAWLRI010000540.1:905045-915637 GCA_034781795.1 Crypturellus tataupa | reverse complement strand
CTTGCTTCCTTCCTTCCTTCCTTCCTTCCTTCCTTCCGTCCTTCCTTCCTTCCGTCCTTCCTTCCTCCCTTCCTACCTTCCTTGCCTCCTTCCTTCCTTCCCTCCTTCCCTCCTTCCCTCCTTCCCTCCTTTTCCTTCTTCCCTCTTCCTGCCTCACTGCGGAGTGAGGACCGTGTCTCTTCAGCCCAGAGCAAAGTTGCCTTCACGTGACTCCAAACGGAAGAAGAGAGGTGCAACTCCACCATACAATCACTCCTCAGCTTAAACCTGAACCAGCTGTTATTTTCTTTTTTTTTTTTTTGTCCCCTAATCAGCTATAACCACAGTGATGTTACCCAAGCGTGCCCCGGTACATGAGAGCTGTGACTCCCCCGGGCCGAGCCGCCCGACTTTGCTCAGTGTGGAGCCGCTACCCAGCCAGACCTGAAAACAACGTGCTGATGTTTCCGAGCTGTCTCGCTGAACAAGAAATCAAGGTTTGACTTTGAATACAGAAGCACGCTGTGGAGCTTGCAGGCGGCCGCACTCCGACTCCGACTCGGCGGCAGCGGTGCCTGAGGAGCCGGCCCCCTCCAGCCCACGTTGGTGCGGCACCGCTCAGCCTCTCTGCGTGACCTAGGAAGGCTTTCTGCAGCAGTTCCCTGGCGTCTCTGTGCCAAACCCCTCACCTGAAATCCTGAGGAGCATCTGAAGAGACGTCCCCTGGATAGCTCTTGCAGAGCTGCGTCATCTGGCAAGGCACCTGTAGACACAGGGATGAGACCCTACATCCCAGGAAATCCCGAGTGCTTCTCCTCAGACCAAGCCTTTCTCATCCATTATAAGCAGGAACCAGCAGGCAGAAATGGAAGGGAATATGGAGGTATTCTACTGTTTTGTTTGTTTTGTTTTGTTTTGTTTTCCATTTGGAGATCTCTTCTGCCTGCAGTAGGTAATGAAACAGTGCAGGAGGCACGAAATATTTTTCTGTGGAAAAGTCTAAAATGCTTTCTATATCTAAATGATCCCTTCTTCCGGATAGAGTAGACAGGTAACATCTAAAATATTATCTCTATGCTCCAGCCCCACTTATCCTGGCTACATACCCTAGTGTGCTACGTGATGTCTAAGTTGTCAGCATCCCAGTTCTTCAACCATGGCAGTTCATATGAACATAAATCAAAGTTTGGGAGAAACGAGACCTTTCCTGGTCAGCTGTTTTGACACTTTCAGTAAGTCTATAGTTGTTCAAGATCCAATTTGTAGGATGTGATTTCAAGATGAGCTCAAGCAAGTTTTCACTGCTGCTGACAGGAAAAATTAGTATGTGGCACACTTGGACTGCATCTGCCATATCCATAAAGAATTTATTACCCTGGCCCACAATGACAGCGCTCACATTTCCTCTTCTATGTCTCCTTGTCCTGTGCAGCTTCTGACAACCTCCAATTTTTTTGTTACTACAACTACACTACAACAGAGCCAGGATTTCACCCTTCTGTTTGGCACTGGTGAGCAGGAGGATGGGTCACAAATGGCAGTTCAGGCTGTTTTCCCAATGTAACTGAAGACGCAGTCCCTCCAAAACACAGGTCCTTCTGCCAGACCTGGGACTTGTGAAGTTGAACATCCAAGTCAGACAGGGGGACTGCTCTGGCTGACACTAGCCATACTAAAACCCCAAAAAGCGGCACATGGAAGGGTGGGAACAGAGGAGCAGAGGCCAAGGAAAGAATGGGATGACTCCTCTTGGCAGCAGCTCACCTTTAGATGGACTTAAAGCAGTCAGGAAACTTCACCTTCACTGATAAACAGTCTGAAATTTTATCATCAAAGAGATTATTTAGGAATGTGGGAGTGCACATGCCTAGGACAGTCATTTGATGTGACAAGTTGGGGCTAATACTCTCAAATTCACTTCATGCGCTTCTTGGCAGGCAGGATCTCTGGGTGGATCCACTTGCATCACCTTTAACTTTCCAGGGCACTTACTTTGACACTTAATGCTGGAGAACTGCTTTATTAGTCACCTACAATGAAAGTGTGAGTTGGGTGCCTAATTCAGTAAAATGGGTCTCATTTTTTCCTCCTCCACTTTCTTCAACGGATGTTTTCTTACTGCAGATTTCTTGCTGCAAGGCACAGGGAGGTGGCATCACTGGAAAACATGAGGTTAATTGCTGCAAGTTGGGCAGAGAAGGCCAGAGTGCCTTCTGGGACTGATCCTGCCCTTGCTGAAGTCAATGAAACTGTTGTGAATTACTGTTTAAATTGTTGTGTCATTGCATTGTTCTGGGGCTGAGTTACCACAGCCATAAAAGTTTGATTATCCCATGCTGGAATGGCAGCAATCATATTTTCTATTCTGTTTATCATTGCACTATTAGGATTTTTAAATTACAGCCTGACATCTCTTGTGTACAGGGTCTTTTTACTATTTGTTGCTCTAAAGTCAGGATTTCAGCCACATTTCTAGCACTGAGGGTTGGAAGGGCTGATGACATTGCAGTTCGGGTTGTATTGTTTAAGGTTCTGCCAGCTTTGACTTCATCTACTCAAATAACATGGAAAGCAAGGATCTCCTTGCTGTGTATAAGCAGTTCATGCACTGGTGTTTCCATTAATGTGGAAACCACACAGGACAGACAGGGCTCTTGGGGAGACGGTACGTGACCAGTCTGTGATCTGACCTTGTGCCTGGAGTTGGACATTTTCCTCATCTCTGCTGTTGTCCAGAAACCTTGCGTAATTACTTTGGAGGCTTTGTGCACAGGACTTTCAATCTCCACATAGAAAAATGAAGTGAAAAATGAAGGATGATCACATCCTTCCCTCCTACGCTTTGCTTAAAAACTACCTCCTTTGATGCTGAAGTGCCTGATCGAGGTTCCTCAAGAGTGTGTGACCTCCTTGGAAAGGACAGGTATTAATACAGCCTTCTGTCTGAATGGGGGCTATCTCACTGGGCACCATGGGCTAGCTGCACATGTTGGGCAGGACCAAAAAGAAAAGCACCTCCAAGAGACTGCAAATCTCCCATACAGTGCCTCTCCTGTGGGTGTTTAATTTTTGTTTTGTTTGCTCATGTTTTGGCAAGGCTGCAAAAAAATTCTTTGCCTTTAAAATGGGAAGGAGTGTACCGTACAATCAATAAATCAATATTCTGAGCTGGGACTCATCCTGAGCCAGGCTTGCCTGTGGCTGCCTCCTGGCAACCTTTTAAATTAACTTCTTTTAGCACTTGTGTCATTGCATGATACAGAGTCAAGAAAAATCTGTGCAAGCAGAGGAAGGTGCAGCCTTCGGCAGCTTCGCACCCAACGTTACCTCCGTGTGTCTGTGAAGCTTGACACGAACAGGCAAGTGCCAACAGCAGATATCTGCTTCCCACGTGTCCAGCATTGCTTGGAAGCATCTTGTGACTTCAAAGCTGAATATCTGGAAGGTTATCAGCAGGAAGATAAGGCTGCAAGTGCATTATTTATGAGACTCCTAGTTGGGAAAAAGAGCATGTGGAAACATGGATGGATGGGGTTGTGTGTGTGTGTGAGGGTGTTCCTCCTATCTCAGCAAGACTTGGATATTTCATATGAACTTGGACAGCCCGTATCTGGCTTTGTAGCCATGCCGGCCCCATTTGCACAGTTTCCTTGTGCTGGCCCCTGGCTGCTGGCTTTGGTGGCCAGCCCAGGAGCATGGGTGCGCTGGGGATGGGCCACCAACCCAACATCCTTTCCCACTTCTACCTGGCAGCAGTGGCAAGATTCATGGGAAACATCACTGCTCACATGCTTCCTCAGGTACAAGATAGTTTCTGAAATTCTCCTACAACTTTTGTACCATGGGACATTGTTATGGCAGGATAAACCAAGTTACAATGCCGGGATGTAGATCTCTGCTGATCTCCACCCAAGCTCCGCATTGTTTAGATCACAGTTATTGCTCTCAAAAATCAAAATAAAACTTTCTTAAAGAGTTTTAAAATAGCCTGAGTGTGACTCAAATCCAGCAGAACCATGTCATTCAAACTTAAATAAAATATTTCGTCCTTAATTTGCTCCACAATGCTCAAATCCACAAAATGAGGTGCTATTTGCCCCTCCAGCGCTATGTGGCTCTGCTGGATCCAGGCCAGAAGCAGATCCAGGTTTCAGTGGGCAGGGATCAGTATTTCATTTCTTCGGGATTTGCTCTGAGGCCAAGTTAAAGCACGGAGGAAGCGTGAAGCAACCAGGTCACTGTGTTTCAGCTCTTTGTAATGCTGCTTTCAGCCATGCCTCCCAGTGCTCACAAAAGCTAGAGAGCAGACTACCCCCGAGTATTCACCTTTCCCAGCACTTGGTGGCAACCAAACTTGGTCGCTTAGTGACACTTTCTTCCCCTAGCATGTGTTTTCTATAAAGCTCTAACCTAGGCTCCGAGTGGTGCTTGCTTTTGCCCATGGTCTGTTTGAGGGCTGCTGAGGCAGCGTTTTCCAGGAGACAAGGATGGCAGCACTGGTGTGGATAAGACACATTCCCCAGCCCCGTGCTGTTCACCATCTTCTTGTCAGGAATAGTCCACAGCCCTACCCATGCAAGACTCTCCATGCGTTTGCATGTGTGTTGGGTCAAGATTACTTTCTCCCATTAGCTTTACTTTTCAATTCTCCTTCTTTTCTCAGTATCTCAGAAGGAAGATGCTCAGGGCTCAAGCACACCCTGGTGCAGCTTCAGGATGCACTTAAACTGTAATCTGTTCAGGTGCCCTTCCTTTGCTACCTCCCCCATGTGCAAGCTCTGGTGTACAAAAGAGCATTTGCATGGCATTAAAAAGGCAAAATAGTGTGTGTCCAGGCTAAAGGAGAAAACTGGGACCTTGTTTTGGTTGCAGCGTGAACTCAACCTGGCAGCTTAGCCAGTCCTGGTAGTGCAGCACAGCTCAGGGCAGAGCCTGCAGTGCTCCAGGACCACAGGACACCTTCCCTGCGTGCCCCTCTCATGTCTCTTTTGGCTAACACGGTAGAGACAGATACCGAGAATATACTCCAGGTCTGGCCGTAGCAGCAGTGGCCAAGGGTTTTGTGGGCAGCCTCTCCCTACAGCAGTCTGCTCCTGCATTCGGCTTCGTTAGAACAAGCAGTTATCACTAGTTATAGTTTTACCTTGGGATCTCAGCAGCCTGCTGGCAGAAGGTTGAATGAAGTGTTAATTTTGGAAACCAAGGGGGATATTTAATGATTTATGGTTCGTTCACGCAAGCAGGCATCAGTGTTGGAATAGCTGTGAGGGGGTGAGCTGTGAACACCCCCAAGCAGAGGGACACAAGCTGGGCACGTGAACTTGGAGGCAATTGCCGTGACACTGTGTTCAGCAAGCGCGGCTCATCACGCTCGTGTTTTTCCTCTAGGCATAGACAACCCAGAGCTTTCCATACAGAGTCTGTTTTACATTCTCCCTGAAGGGTAATTAGCGACAATAAAAATATTTCTGAAATTGCTGGCTGCCTTGCAGCACGCCAGCCCGGGAGGGCTTCGTGACCAGCATCAGCTACGATGAGCCATGGAGTGCCTGCGGGCCCAGGAGCAGTCCCGGGCAGCAGCCTCCTGCCGGGGCCCTGCCGCTCCATCCCACGGCAGCAGCAGCAGCAGCTGGAACGTGCAGGGAGGCATCACATCAGGCAGAACAAAAACACAAACCCCAAATACTGTGTTTAACTACCATGCGAATAAAAACAAAAAGAAAAAAGGAAAAGAAAAAGCCTCCCTTCTGGAAAATGAATTCAGAGCTGTGTTCCTACTCAAAAATGGCTAGTGCCAGCAGGACATATTTATTTGTGCATCTTTGCTTACTGGAGGAGATTCATAAGGGGAAGAAGCTTGGTGTAGCTTTTTGACTGATCTACTTGTGTCCTTTCCTGAACCCTTCAGTTGCTTCTCTATCATCAAATTTCAAAATGTTCCTGCTCATTCAATCCTTCCTTCATGAGCCAGCAGGGAAAAGCTTGGAAGGGGTGTGGGCTGCCGGACGTGCAGTGGGCTCTGTGCTGAGCCTCACAGCCATCCTCGCGTGCCCTGGGCTCGTGCTGCTGGGAGCTGGTGACCTTCAGCTCTGGGGGAAGGCACGACTTTCCCTTCAGCCTGATCAAAATAAAGAGCAAAAGAAATCCCCCAAACTCCACCGTAACCACAGAGCGGTGTCTAGTAGAAACAAATATGGGAAAGTCAAAGTAGATGTGAATCTGTCTGGCTCCCGTTGTGTCCCTTTTATTTCCCTGTCCAGTAGATCTGGGGCTTTGTGTTTGAAAAACCCCAGAGCAGAAAGCTTTGAAGCTGCTATCGACAGCACACTGCCACCAGCACCTTGACAAGAGGATGAGTGCAAGGAGGATAATGTGCAAGTGTGCCAAGATGGATTCAAAGTGGATTTTTATTTTTAATGAATAATATCAATGTCCTTTCCTTTTAATGCAGTTTTAAAATACAAAACTTTTAACAAATTGGTACATTAACAGTAGGATGTCACCAATACATTTGTATTGATTAGTTTGGAGTTGCTAGGCTGTTCTCTCACACATCATCCAGAATGACAGTCCATATGAAAAATCCCTAGAGCAGTACAGTAATAGTCTTCTCTTTCTTACAGATTAACTGGGACATTGTCTAATACTGTGCTTAAAGACCTTTTGCCCTTGTTTGTTCTTTACTACATTGCTCTTTACATCTGACAATGGTGTGCATATATGGGGAAAAAAAAAGAATTGCAATCTATGATTCAGAAATCAATTGCATTTTTTCCATAATCAGAAAATATCAGTCCATAAGATCTTCATCAAAATTATTCTCCTTTCACTAACTATCTTACTGTAAAATTTATTTCTGACCTTGTTGAGAGGGATATTTTGAATCTTTTGATAAATCAATATGCATAAACATTCAGTCCTGAGGTCATGCATGTGTTCTGAAATAATAAAAGACTTAATTTAAGTTTCTGCCATTAGTGGCAAGCCCTAATTTTAGAAAAAGGACACTTTTTGCCCTTCCCCTGCCCCCTTTTTTTAATGGTCTATTAATAGCATTGAATATTAAATTGCCCCTCCCTCCTCATATCATGACTTAAAAATTATAGAGGAGCAAAAGTTTTTTTTCAGAGCAGCTACAATGTCTAAATAATTTTCACAAGAGTGCGCAGGGTGGAAATCAATTTCCACAATCAAAATATTTAGACAAACAAATTAGTCTGAGTTTACCTGGATCAAATTCCAGAATATTGTTCCTACTCAAACATTTCAAAAGCTTCAGCAAGTTTCTGGGTTGACATTAAATTAAAAAGATCTAATGGAAAGAGAATGAGTGTGTGTAGAGCATACATGTTTTGATTACTTGCTGTAAGAGTGCTACGTTTCTTTGGCTCAGCAATGGCAAAACCTGTATCTATGGACGTGTTTATGATGGTAGTTAAAATCCTGCTTTGCTGAGCTGATACTATGATGTCTCTACATTTCTAGCAAACATATTCAGGTATTTTTAGCCTGAAGGGTTTCTAACTCTCCCCTGACCTGTCACTGGCAGAGGCTGGAGCTGACGCAGGTGAGTGAGGCACTTGCCTGGGAGCAGCTAGGAGCCTGTCAACCCTGGCACGTGTTTCTTCAAGGCAAAACATGGCCGGCAGTGTCAGGGTAAAGATACAGGCTGACCTTGAGCCCAGGGGGTCTCCAGCCCCTCTCTGCATTTCCTGGGGTTCATCTCGTGCCTTCCTAGCCAAACAGGCATGTGCAGGGCTAAGGCAATGTTTCCTACTTTGTGCGGCAAGAACAGTTGGAAAATCACATCTACGCCCGTTTGAGAAGAGATTGAAATGTAATGAATGGAGATAAGTCAAGAAGTGTTGACAGGAAGATCTGAGAGTGCATAATCATTAAATACAAATCACTGCCAATGCTCTACAATGGCTGGTATGCTCACACGATGGGGAAGTAGCTGCTATTTGGCAAAAATCAGAGTTTGGAAGCTGTTGGACAGTGGCCTATTTTTTCCAAGGTATTTCTGATTGAGGGATGCCGGCCATTCTCATACAGTTAATAGCTACAGGCCAGCTCAGAGTCCCGGGAGCCAGATCTCACTCTTATTCTTTGTGGTTATAAAAATGAAAGAACAAAGGGCTGTATCCTGCTATTGATACTTTTTCAAAACTCCTAATGTACATAGGTGGGATCCCTAGATATAAATCAATGACAGGATACACTCATAAGATCTTTGTCCCAAAGTGAGCTAAAAGAATGATGTCTTCCTATTGCAGCTTAGTATGAGAAGATCGGATTTTTCTTTTGAACAAGTTGTCAGAGTATTTGTTGCATCCTGATGAATGAATTCTTAAATAGAAATTCCTAACACTTAAGTAAATCTAGTAAATGCATTATACTATACCATACTCGGAAGTCTCTGCCAATGCTTTTAGTTCAGCATTTGCAGATATAATATTCAAGTGGAGACCACACATGGACTTTCCCAGCAAAAGGAGCTACCTGAAACACTGACACTCAATAAAAACTTTGCTATGTCTTTCAGTCAAAACCTGTGCAATGTAACTGTATTTTAGAGCTCACTACCTACCTACCAAGTCACTGAATATTTTGCATTTCTTTGTACTGTGTGCATTAGTAAAAAAGTCAGCTACAGAAGTCTCCACTGAACAATATTTTAGAAGCTGGCTTTTTCTGTTACCAGTGGTTATTAGTCCAAACAACTCATGACAGTTTAATTTCTCTTCAAACTCTTTCTCCCTCGCAGTTGGAGGTAGTATTTCAAAATATCTGGAAGAGCACTATTTGTTTTTCTTCCCCAAATCTCCACAA
Source organism: Crypturellus tataupa (assembly GCA_034781795.1). Lineage (NCBI taxonomy): Eukaryota > Metazoa > Chordata > Aves > Tinamiformes > Tinamidae > Crypturellus > Crypturellus tataupa. The sequence goes on along the minus strand of JAWLRI010000540.1, from coordinate 906,826 downwards.
AGATTTTGTGCATAACCACAAAAGTATCATCCACATTCCTTTATGGTAGTACATGGGGATATGATTTATTCAAAACCATGGTGTACTTTAAACCCTCGCCAAGTCGAAGTGCACAGCGTTCCAGAAAGAAGCCCTTGAGAATCCACCTAGACTGTTGACAAACCTGGATCTGCAAAGCAACATACACGCCATCCAAGATTAACAGGGTATGTGACAGTGCTGCTAAAAACCTAGGAGGTTAATGTGAACCAACAAGGCCATCTGGGGTTGTTTAACTGTTCTTACTGTGTGATACCATAACTTGGCGTGAAGGACTGGAGCCTCTGGCAAAATCAGACATGACAAAATCTTGTGAACTTAGTCAGGAACAATTATTACTCTTTTCGCTGAAAAGAAGCAGAAACCACTGACTTTTGCATATCTGAAACCAGCTTGAAAGATCAGAGTTGCTGGACAGCAGTGCTTTTCACCTATTGAGTGCCTTGCAAACATGAAAACATGGAGGGAGAAGGAGTCATTAGGTTTTACTGCACAGTAAATACTTGCGGTCATAGCATTCACATTTGTTCCTGTAACTGAGTCACATATACACCTATGGGGAGGTCTACTTATTGAAGCCAGGATCAAGTCTTGCCATTTTGCCCATCTTCAGCTGCACGACACCCCTGACACATTAATGCATCTGTGCTCTCCCCAAAGAAGTTGGCAAAGACAAAGTTGCTCTGAGGTGAAATTTCGTGATTTCCAGTTGCCCCCCTTCCAGACCTGAACTGTGAATTGGAATTTATTATTTTGGTTAATGTCTCAGAGAGAGGAAATTTTTCCTGCTTCCTGGGGATGAGACGAACTTGCTCCTAGTGCCAGTGCTGGTGTGACCTGGAGGAAAGGGTGGCAAAAGCCCAGCTCCTGAAGGCACAGATTAAAGGCCTGATACGGTCGGCACAATATCTGTGTCATTAGCAGAGCTGAAAACGTGGGGACCAGACAACGAGCATGAGGCCATCGCTGAGTACATTAGGTGATAGTTCCTGTAAACAGGATTTGCTGTGATTGCCTGTGCCTGGGGGAATACTGATGCTCAACATTATGCAATGAGGTAGCCTGAGGCAAAACCAAACATACTTTACATACTTTCTCATAAGTTCCCAAAGGATAAGGGGTTGAGGACCTCAGGAAAATGTAACGTGGAGCTAAACTCAGACCTATTCAGCTGTGTGCACCTGGCAGCTGCTAGGGAAACATCATCCTATGGGATATCTCCAAGAGCAAACTGTCCTTGTCTTATAACAACATACAGCTATGATGATTTAACTGAGAAAATCCAGGTCAGTGTTTTGTGTATGGCTTCTCTGAACTTTTTTTTTGTGAGCATTCCCTATAAACAGAACCTCATAAATGCTGCTGTTCAAGGATAATTTCTGCAGGAAGTTTAGAAGCAGGAAAATTCAGGACGGATTGTGGAAACAGCAGCAGAAATGTGCTACTGAGATGATCTGTAGGCCGTGATGCACTCTCAAGCTTGGTTCTTTGCTGCCTCTCACCTTGTGATGCTGTCAGCTTTCCTGTAATCCACACATGGAGGGCTAATGTTCTGGTTTGGTAACATGTTTGCCCTGGTTTGTAGAGATGCACATGACTACCCGCAACACAAGATAATGAAGCCTCAAGGCTCTTTGTTTCTTTGTTTCTTTCTTGCTCTTCCTTCCTTCCTTCCGTCCTTCCTTCCTTCCTTCCTTCCTTCCTTCCTTCCTTCCTTCCTTCCTTCCCTCCCTCTTCCTTCC
>JAWLRI010000540.1:881551-904945 GCA_034781795.1 Crypturellus tataupa | reverse complement strand
CTTTCCAGGATCACATTCCTTCAGATCAGGGAGTATCCACTATCTTCTTTAGCTCAGCTCTTTGTAGTCGCTTCCCGCGGGAAGGCCTCCGTCCCTTAGATATGTCCCCAACACACACCAAAGCCACAGGTTTGTGTATGCCAAACAGTGCCAGAGTTTAACCTAAGAATCACCCAAACAGTGTGATTTAGCATCAACTGATGGCAGTGGAAGGAAAACCAAGAATATATGAGTCTATGGTAGGTATGATTGAGGCAGATACAATCACAGTTTACTTTTAGGTTTGCTGAGTTTTCAGAAATTTTAGATGTCCTGGAAAAATAATGGGAAGGGAGAAAAAGAGCCCAAGATGGTCCTGGATTTCCCTTTCATGATGGGAATTCCACTGTACTCGGTGCTGGTGAGGCTGCACCTCAAATACTGTGTTCAGTTTTGGGCCCCTCACTACAAGAAGGACATTGAGGTGCTGGAGCGGGTACAGAGAAGGGCAACGAAGCTGGTGAAGGGGCTGGAGCACAGATCTTGTGAGGAGCAGCTGAGGGAGCTGGGGTTATTTAGTGTGGAGAAGAGGAGACTCAGGGGAGACCTTATTGTTCTCTGTAACTATCTGAAAGGAGGTTATAGTGAGGCGGGGGTTGATCTCTTCTCTAGAATAACTACCGGTAGGACAAGAGGAAATGACCTCAAGCTGTGCCGGGGAGGTTCAAGTTAGAGTTCAGGAAGAATTTCTACATGGAAAGAGTGGCAAAGTCTTGGAACAGGCGGACCAGGGAGTCACCGTCCCTGGTAGTGCGCAAGAAACGTGTAGATGAGGTGCTTGGGGACATGGTTTAGCAGGCAGGGTGTATAAGGGCTTACAGATGGACTCGATGCTCTTGAAGGTCTTTTCCAAACACAATGATTTTGTGATTCTATGATTCTATGATGGCTTCTGTTTAATTTTTTCTCCCCTACCTGACTACTGATTTTCACAGATCTTGCAAGAATGTAATATCTTTGAAATCACTACGCACACTCATACCTGACAATTTTCAGGCTTCTCTGGGGGAGTGTCAAACTTGTTCAAAAAGAAGTTCAAGACCGACAGCAGATTTCCTCATGCACACTGGACAGTAAGTGTTAGCTGCAAAAAGACAAATGACCCTTGATTTTTAAACTCATCTAATGATTAGGGAACAGTAATTCTGTAAGATTTCTGCAGAGTTGGACTGCTGCAGGTTTACTGGAAGAAGAGGCAGATTCCCAATAGCTCTTTGGTACCAGGATATACGTCTGAAGTCACACGTATAAATTGCAACAATACGATTTAAACCACAGTTTACCACCATATGTGTCACACGGTCCCCACAAGTGCATGTGGTCCAATCTGAGTCAGAAAATGGTGATCAGTGAAAGGACATGGCCTTCACCCTCGCAGAGTGAAAGACCTGTTTGGTTTCTTCAGGTAATAGTAGAAAGTGTGAATATCACACAGTGCTGAGGCTGCAACACAGAGAGAGATGGACTCTGAGAGAAAGGGTCTTTACCTTACTGCCATGACATCTGTGAAACAGGATCAGATTGTGACATTAAACTCTGAAAAACCTGAAAGCTAACACTAGGAGAGAGCCCAGAAGCATGAACCCAGGAAGAAAGACTGGAAAGCTGCAAAGTCGTTTGGCATCTGGACTCAGTACAAAACAAGTGACCTGGATACAAACTTCAACACCTTTGCAGCTGCAAACCAGGAGCCACATATTTTGTGTCCTTGGGACGTGCTTGTGTAGGCTGTGGGAAACACAGCTTCCTTTCTCCGTCTGTGTTACTGGGGAAAACAGCAACAGGTTCAGTTCAGAAATTTTCTGATTAGACCAGATTGACTGAGAAAGGGACTAAGAACAGTCACTCCCTGTGGTTACAGGGCTCAGAAGAATGATCTAGGGGAGACAAGACATGCAGTCGGAATATGTAGCTTGGTTAAAAGGCAGCAAAGACCCACAGTATGGATTTTGTGGAACTGGTTTCAACCAAAATGTGTGTTGCAGGTCCTTTTGTTTTGGAAATGTGAAACAACTGCTGGTATAAATTGAAGTATCACTGAAGTATCATTGCCAGAGCTGAAGGTGATTTCTGTGGACTTGCTGAGATAAGTCATCATAGCCTGTGTTTGTTGTATCTCTGATATCAGTGCTTTGGTTTTCTCCTTCTGCCTGGGAATATGTGCTCTCCTTTTCCTGTTCTTTGTACAACAAATAATTGTAAAGCCAGTCATCCAACCCTTCAAATGCCTGCATGGTAAACAGGTATTATAGGAAAAACACTGCTCTGGCAAATGTGATACCAAGTAGTGATTCCCAAAATTGAAATAATCACTTTATTTTAGGCACTGAACTGCGGTGAGAAAACATGACCATTAACCCAACATTTCTGGGCACGTAACAGAGCTCACTGAACATATTCAAAGAAAATTAAAGATTTTCGAGTCTCAAACTGCTATGAACAGGCCATGAAAACAATTGCTGTGGAGATCATGGGTACTCGGCTCTTCTAGTCTTGCAGGACTTGCAAGCAGCTGGAACGTGAGCACTGAAGAGCTCTTCCACATCAGACCCACTCTGGATAGACCTGTGTGGAGCCATTCAAGCAGAGCTCACTGTTAACTTGTGGGCAACTGTAGGTCCAGGGCTCAAGCTGACTCCTCAGTCCTTTTCTATTTAGTAGAATAGATGTTCCCATAACATCTCAAGCTGCGCACCACAAAAGTGAGAAACTAAATCCACAATTCTCTGCTGTCAGAGAAAGAATAGGTGTGGATGCTCATAGAGTTTTTAGTACTGCATGAGTCTTCCCATCTGATGACAGAAGTTGAATTAAGCAGCACTTAACCTTGAAAACCTGAAAACTGGCTACTTCATCTGTAGTCGTGCCTCTCAGTTCAAATGGAATTTGGACAGTGTTTTGCCCTGAATGATTCCCAGAAAATCTTGTTCTTCATCCTGCTGGAATTTTTAAGGAGATATTTGCCCAGCTGTGTGTAAGAGTGTCTCTTGTAATGTTTGATATATTTTGGAAGCTTTCCCTCAGAGGACAACCATGGACGAAATCGCACAAAATGTTGTGCAATTCTGTTTTTCTTAATTAGGAGCTTGGAAATAACAAATATGCTGGAATGTAGTTTCAGTCCATTCCCTTCCTCCTTTGACCTCCTATCAAGAAGAAACAATATATTTTTCTTCTGGAATAGGATTAGGGATAGCCAGTATATTGGCACAGCTTGTAAAACAGACAGATTTACTTCAAAACGACATCTTTTAGGAAGGAAATTACAGTGAACTCACTGAAGGGACTGACCTACCACACGACAACAAGTGGGAGTTCGTCCTGCTTTTCGGCAGATCTCTACAGACCTCAGACAATGTGAGCCCTTCCAGGGCCTCCCCTTCCATGGCTCTGCGGTTGTCCAGCTCTGCAGCACCAGACTCTTCGCCCCGCCAAGTCCTCGCAGCTTTGTGTTCATACACTGCTGGCTGGGCCAAATGTCTTGAACCCAGCAACTAGATATAACTGTCTGGTCTTCTCCCCACCCAAGAAGCATCCCTACTCCCTGAAATCCAGTATAGCCAGCCCTCCACCGCAGTTCCAGCATACCTCCCTTCATGTCCCCCTTGATCACCCAGGTCTTTGTACCTCTGACAGACCCTTGTGCTCCTGGTACCTGAAGGACAATGTTCTCTACCAGGTTCTGGGATCCTTCATCTCCCCATCTTTACAGCCCAGTCCTGTTGATGTCAAAGTCAAGAGTTCTGAGGAGAAAAGGCACCGTATTCCCCACAGACACATTGAGATACCGCTGTGGACAGAAGCTGTGTTGGCCGAGTTATGTCCATCTCAGCTGAAGTCCCTTTGCTCTTCTATTCATCTTGGCATGAGGGAATGGATGGACTGTAAGTTCTACCGTGGCTTCTTGTTTCTCTCTTAGAAGCTTTTTCTCATTTTCCATGCCCATGGGCAGCCTCCTCTATCACTTTGGGAAGCTCTGGTTTGGGTAGTGATGGGCCCCCTCTTTGGTGACTCAGCAAGCCATTGCCAACACAAACACCTACTCTACCATGGCCGTACAGACATTAATTCAATAAAACACCTTCTGTGCCATATTCATCTTTTCCTGCTGACAACACATCACTGCAGACTGCTTTCTCCTACTTTTCCTCTTGATTGTATGGAAACTTGCTACTCAAATGGCTTGAAGAAATAAAATGCCAGGACATTTGGCCCATCACAAGGGGATTCCTTACTTTTCTGCAAGGATATGTAGGCCGTCACTGCTGAGGTATTTCAGAAATGACCATGGAAACGAATGAGGCCTGAAAAAGAGGTGGGAGGATTATGTCTAGACGAGCATTTGATTATGGTTCTTGGCTTGCTGATTTTGTAATTGTCTTCCTAAAGGACTGGAAGGACTCTGTACAGGGCTTTTTTAAAAGTACTTGGTAGCCACATTTAGTCTATGACTGTTTCTTTACAGTATTCTCTTTACGTATAAAATGTCACCAAACAACAAATCACTTTAAACTTTTTTTTTTATAGTCTCGTCCTCCTTTTTGGCTGGGATTTTTTTTTTATTGAATAGTAGAATAGAAATTGTGTGTGCATATGGTAAGAACTCAAAATCAACCTGAATAGACAACCCAGATATTTAGCCAAAATGTTTGTACACTATTGGATCCTCTGGAAAAATAATTTTATTGTTTTCTAAACCTGGTTTCTGAATAGGTAAAAATCTGCCTGCAACTCAGTATAGGGCTATCTCCACCATAATTTGTCCAGCATATAGGATCTGATGTAACTGTCCTGAAATCCACTATACATATAATTGGAACCTGCTGCAAAACTGGGCTTTCCTTATGGAGTGATTGCTGAGTTTCAAAATTTTACAAGCATATTTTATTGCTTGCCCAGTATAGTAAATGTTGAAAAACTGGCTTTCTCCTCAGGTTTGTTGTTTTTGTAATGTTTCCAGTAAGTACCACATCACTGAATATCTTTTAGTATGCCTGCACAGACATGAAAATTTATGATAAACAGATGGATTTAGAGAAAAAGGACCGTTGCACTAATTCACAGCTTTGTCTTTCTCTCTTCAACTATACTTTTTCATTATTATCTCTATGCACTTTTTTCCCCTAAACATCCAAATATATACACCTTTTTTTTCAATTTGGAACAGCACAAATATAGAAAGTAATCAAATAGGAATATATAGGTCACAATATTGCAAAACCCACTAAGCTCTGATTCAGTAATTTATGTTCTTTTTCAGTTACTTCATTGCCACTAGCCTGTTGTTAAAGGAGCCAAAAGGAATACAAATTATTATGATTTGAAATAACAAAGAGGAAAGGCATTTTTCATGACTTAAATATCTATTTTAGGCTCATTTTCCAAGATATTATTCCCATTTATCTTCAGAAAGAAAATATTATGTTTATGTTACTCTTGTTAAGTGAAATAAATGTCGTTTCCTCACTTGCTACCAAAGGGAGTATTTAATACTGTGATTCGTTCTGGTAAAGTTAGAAATGCACTTAAAGTGACCTGCAGAACAGAGTAATTCACTGCGCAATAAGGTCTATGCTTACTCTGACACACGAGCAAGCTATTTTCCTGCCCAGGAGCGTGCACACAGACTAAACCGGCTGCACCTTGTAACTACACCCGGAGTAATGTGTGTTGTGGCTGGTTTGGAAGGGATGATTAATCATAAAGTTGCAATTGGCAGTGGTGGCTTAAAGCTGCAAAACTTCTTGCGACTTTATTTCTTCTGCCCTAAGAGCTACTCTTGCCCAAGCAGCGGACGAGCTCTGCCCTTCCTTGCGCGCAGCAGCCTGGCTGGGGCGCCCCGGCAGGGAAGGCGCCGCGCTCAGGAGGGTCCCGTTCAGGAGCTGCGCCAGGGTCTGCAGCACTTCCCACCTCTGTCCCATCCTTTGCCAAAACTGTGAGGAGGGTGCAGGACGCCAGCAGGCCTGCTCTGGTACAGGAGAAGGAAGAGCCATACAGCATGTTTTTATTTAATCTATGTGTTTACCAATAAAGTCAGTGGATCAAATAAAAAAAGGCATGAACATACTCAGAGGCTGTCTAACTCTGCTTTCACCAAAGGCAGCAGGAGTTTTACCACTGATGTTATGGAAGCAGAGGGCGGCAAATGCTGCAGGAATTTGAAACCCTTCCATATAGTGTATAACCTTTTCTACTGTGACTGCAATTAATAAGCCAAATAAAAGACCTGAGAGAGAGCAAGGTCCTAACAAACAACTTGAGTTCAGCAAAATAGCAGCATGCCAGGTGCTATAACCTGGATTCCCCTCCAGGTCAGACATTTTTCTAGGTCTACTCAAAGCAAAACTTCACTAATGACCAAAGTAGTTCGGTTTTTGTGTTGAGACATACGTTAAAAAAAGGAAGGACTATTTTAAAGTAGATCTTACATTCATGTGTTTCTCCCCTTCGCTCAATTTTTAAATAAATGGGAATTCTAGACTGATAAAAATGCAAATATATTTAATCCAAATATGCATCATTCAGTCCATGTCTCTTGTACGTATTATCTGGAAAGTACAAAGTCAGTGTGGAGGTCTAATATGACATGTACATCACCCTCCTGGAGAGTGAGTTGAGACAGCCTTGATTGTTTTGTTCTATTTATTTGATTTAAGTATTGTGAAGATTTCCATTTATTTCTCACTGGATTTCAATTCACAATTTTATTTACTTGACAGACCAATACAAACTAGGAATTTGTAAGTCTCAGGAGAAAAAAAAATCACAGGCAAAAGTAGCATGGATTGAGTGTAAAAGTAGGATGGACAAGATGGACAGAATATTTAGTAAGGATTTATCAAGGACAGGTCATGCCAAAAGAAGGGAATTTACTTAAAAGATTTAGCTATTTATTCCAAAGGATTTTCAGATAGGAGAAAAGCATTATCTCCTCATTTGCAACTGTCTCATGTGATATTTTCATACAGGTTACATCAGAGCTAAATCAGAGCTACATCAGGCTAAATCAAGAGAAGTGAGAAAAATGATTGGAAAACTATTCAGAGAGCAGCTACCTGTGATTTATGATCAGAAGAGAAGAAAGCATGAAATGCACATGTAAAAGAGCCTGAGCCTTTTATTATTCAAAAATTTTATGAGTAACTCCAATAATGCAGTAAAGATTATGTTTAGCACTTATTCTGCAGACCATATTTTGGTACAGCTAGTAAGCACTTTTGTGAACAGGATTAGAAATCATAAAGATCTTGATAAATCCACCTAATAATTTGAAAAGAAAAAAAGAACAATTCAATGAGGAGGAATATGAGGTTATGCAGTTAGGTTTGCAACATACAGCAGCTTATAGGATGCAGTGAGTGAATGTTGTCAAGCTGTTATGAAAAATAGTTTCTGTCAAATTTCTCTTCTTGGAGACCAAGTCAACCTTAAACAAGAAGTCAAAGAAATAAAGAGAAGCCTGACTCTTAGAAGCAGAGCTAAACTTCATGACTCCTCTAAGATGTGCCAGGTTATACCCTAGACTGCTGCAACAGAAACATTAGTAGAGAGGCAGTGCACACCATGGGGCATATGATAACCTAGCTAAAAATTGAAAGACCTTCAAAAGTTGAGTGCCTGACCATTGCATTGGCATACAACTTCCATACCCAAGTGAAGCCTTGTAGCAAAGGTAATGTGGCTCTCACGGAAAAAGAGGCAAGGAAATTGCTTGTTCCTATGAGTGGTCTCTAAGACACGAGCACTTCTTAGAAGTTTAGCAAATGTTATTGTTTACAAAACAAAGCAAAACAAAAAAAACAAAACAGAACAACAGCATCAAAAAACGTCTTAGTGGAGGATTTCCTGGAAATCTTCAGAAATTCCCTGGAGCTAAAAGAAGGTATAGATTTATAATTCTTTTCTTGTAGGAAAGAAAGTACTCAGAGTATTCCCAGGCAGTCAGACAGTCACTGTCTTGATATAATTGACATTTCCATTTCTTTCAATATACTGCAGTCAGGAAGACAAAACAAAAAAGAGCCACAAAACAAACAAACAAAAAAACCCCAGCTTTCTAATCATCCAGGAATGTATAAATATAAACAGGCTGGTGAAAAGTTCAGCAAGTCCCATTTATAATGCAGCCATAAAGTCCTCTGCATTAAGATAGGCTGCGTAAGTCAGAAGCCCACATAAGCCTAATCATCTGAAGCACGACATAGTTGTTGGTTGTAAGGAGATCTTTATTGGGTTTTGGGATCTCGGGCAGGGTGTATCTTTCCATGCCTGTCCTGCCCTTTACATTTTCAGATATGTCCATATGACAGTACTCCCAAATTCCTAGACAATAAGAAAAAAGGAGTGGGTGCAAACAAGGAAGACTTTCAAGCTAGTCAACTTCTCTTGGGCTTTTATTTTTCCCTCACTGCAAACCCTTTAATTCTGACCACCATCTTTTGAACACTTCCCACAGATGAAGAAACAAACGCAAAGATCTGGATTTTCCACTATTTGGATTTTCCACTATTGTCACCCATGGTGGCATGACACTGTTGGGCTTGGGTGCTCCAGTGTCAGGGCTGGGCATTGACCTATGTGAAGCCCAGCTCAGGGAAGGGTTAGCCCCAAAACTGAAGCTTTTTTAGTGCTCTCAGGGAAAGAGGCAGAGAGTGAGTTGTGGAGGCTGCCAAGAACAGGTAGGGTTTATTGATGCTCTCAGGGATCTGACACTTCCCTACATTGGTCTGGAAAGGTGACAACTTTTCTTACCCGTGGGAGCTTCACTCTTAGCTCTTCTGACCAAAAAAAGCAATCCCATGAAATTAGGGAGAGATGAGATTGCTTGCCAGTTATTATAGCTAGATCCTTAAAAATACTTACCAAGATTGACTGTGTCAAAATCAAAATGCTTTTGAAGGAGTAGGTTCTCCACATCCCCTTTCTAGCTCCACATTGCCTGTGAATTCAGCAGCTTGTAAGACCACACTCATACTCTTTGCTTTACCTTGCGCTGGTAAAGCAAGACTTTACCTTGCTCCATGTGGCTGGTCTGACACACATCTTCTCTCCTGCTCTTTCCAAGGATCATGGCCTTGCACATGGTCATTTGGAAAACTGGAGCTGGAGTATGGCAAGGTGGGATGAGATGTTTCTGTGCGGGTGTGATTGCTAAGTATCCAAGAAACAGTGAATAACTTCTCCCATGCAATGCAATCTGTGCGATCCTTTGTTCTGCTGAATTTTATTTCTCCTCTGCTGACATCAACAGAATTGTTGGTGTTCACAAGATTGAGGTTTAAAACAATACACAAAAACATTAGGAAAATAATTCTTCTGTGGAATATGAGTGCACCAATTATCCTATCTAGTCCTATTCAAACAGGTTTCATCCCAACAGACTGCAAGCCACCAGCAAATCCCTGTGGACCTTAGAGCCTTTTACTCTGCAGGAGCTTGAGTCTAACCTGAATTCTAGATATTCATTAAAGAAATCCCCCAAACGAGAAGTGGAGGTCACTTCGAATAACCGTTATTTTGCTGAGTGTACTTAGGAGTGTGCTGAGGTTTAAGAAACTTAGGAACATAGGTACTTTCTATAAATTTTTGCCCACCTTTCTTTCTTTTATGTGTCAGCCACCATACTTGTTCTTGTTGCTAAACTCCTTGACATTTAGATTGCATCTAGATTCATAGTTTTTTTGAGGCTTTGTTTTTTAGCGTTCAGTTTGGTAGATTTTTTCAAATATGATATGTCCAGGACTTGACTCAGATTTTATTTCAGAAAGGTATTCAAGCCACCAATTCTTATTTAGGATTGGATTCAACTTAGGAATCTAGGCTTATATTTTCATATCATTAAAGGACTTAAGTATTGCCATTCAAGTCATGGACATACAAGGGACTATTTGCAAGCCTAAAGTTAAACATATTTGAGAGCTTTTCTGGACAGGCCTGATTCAGAAAGCCTGATAAGATATAACTCAAATCCTACTTGTTGACGATGTGATTAAATGCAAAACACCACTGCCTTTCAGAGACTTGATAGAGTTTCACCTCACTCTGGATTGTCATCTCTTGATTTTCAACCACATAATTTTAAGTTGTGGGACTTATATATATACACTGGAAAACAAATAAACACTTCCATATGTATATTGTTTATAGTGTTTCCTTTGGCTTGTATGTAGGCTGCTAAAATACAGTATTCTATGTTGCTTTTTAAATGTCTGTGGGGTTAAATATCTACCTGCTAATTGTTGATTCTCAATTCCAATTCAATGGGATTTGAGAAGCTATAGGTAACTTTGGAAAGTCCAGGGGGTTCTGGCAGGAAATGAGACAACTCTGTAGCCCTCTGTTCAGCCTTGAGGTTCTTCAGGACCTTCTGCAAAAATGGAACATATTTCATTGCAGTCAGTACTTGTCTGGTGTGCATAAGGGTTCGCAGATACTTTTTTTGCTGCTGAACCAATGGAAGTCTCAGCTTATGCTTCAGTATATGCTGTCAGAAAGAATTTCCTCCCACCAAATCTAGTATAATTGAAAATGTACAGGCAGAAGCTGGGACTGTACATGCCAAAGTACATTTTACATCGTAAAGACAAGAATGGCAACTGCCTCCCTGGTTGCTGAAGATCAGCCTCTGCCCTCCTTTCTTGTACCAAAGAGCACACCACTCCCCCTGACATACCCTCTCCATGCCCTAAAGATGAGGACACTCCTTGTCTTTCAGTCGGAGATATTGTGGCCTTTTTTGTCTCATCCACACAAACCTATTTCAGCTCTTCATCTTGGAAAATCCCTTTGGCCCTCTCTATAATCTTTGTTTATGCATCTATTAAGCTCCCCTGCAATAAAACTATTGTAATAAAGGTTGATTCATGACGGTAATTTTATTGAAAATTATTATAATTATTAATGCTTATTGCACCTTATCCCTTCTCTTCTAAATATTTTTGTAGATGTCCTTTTCCTTAGGAGGCTCATGGCCTTGGATGCACCATGATTTTCTAGATACTTAAAAGTCATCCATTTTTAGGATTGAAGAATGGAGGGATTCCTGTGAATTTGCATTATCTGGGGATATAATCTTTTGCTACTGTGCAGCTTAGGGTATTTTGCATTAGGACACTTTAGAAGACTCAAAGAGCAATAAAATGATGAAGAAAAAGAGGCACAGCAACACAGCATTTCAATTATAACTACATTATTCTGCCTTTTGCAGTGTGAGGGGACTAGAGAACACTCAGAGAGGTTAATGCACTGAGTGTGTGCGCGTGGACCGTGTGTTTCCTATGGCAAGCAGAATGCAGGCATCTGTAAAGGTAGCTCAGAGCCAGCCATCTGTAGCAGGTACAGGTAATGGCAAAGCAAAACCAGGCAACAGTGCATAGGGCAGTGGCTGTGATCACCGAGGGATTCATGCTGCTGAGTGCATTCAGCTTCCTTCTCTGATGCCTCTGCAGAGCATCCTTGCTCTACAATCTGGCCTTGTTGCTGTTCCGAAACCCATTCCCATCAAGGTCTTTGCATGCAGTAGTCTAGGCTTTCAGTTTACCAGAACGGAGGACACTCGCTTTATTTTATAATATATTCCATTCAGTTCTCAGTTTAGATGGAATTTTCTGGTTGAGGAAAAAAGAGTGAAGGTTATTCATCGATGGAGGAAGAAGAGAGAGCATCGATCTCAAAGTTTAGGCCAGGAGCACTCTAGGGGACCCTAAGATCTCACTCATAAGAAGGAAGGTTTCCAACTTCCTATTCCTCCCTTTACCATTCTGATGGATGCAGCCTTAAAGTTCTTAACAGGCAAATATAACTACTAATGGCAACCACCATGAGCAAGTTTTGTGCTGACATGTTTTTTTTGACAAAATATGGATATGCCTCTCATAGACATCCACTCTGGAGTAATGTCTTTTTAGCCCATGAGTCAGTGTGTGATTCATTTCATCCTGAAGTAGACACTCAAAATAGCCCAGATGACTTGTGCCCTTAAAGGTGTCCGTGTCCCTCTGCTGAGCGTAAGGAAAGCCTGGAATGAGTGGCTCGGATGTAGACATCTGCCCCAGACATGCCCAAAGGCGGGTGAGACAGGCACTTCCTCATGCCTGCGTTCCCCAGGCCTGGAGTCTGTCTAGCTCACCCCACAACCCGTCCCATCCCATCCCTCACGGCTTGCAGAAAGTTTTGAAATGTACCTGAGCCCAAGGAGAGCTTTTGGCTGCCAAGCCACCACTCACTGTAAGGTTTATGCTTTTTCTTACTTGTATTAGCAACTTCTGGTCCCAAAAGCATGAATTAGACTCTTTGAGAAATGCTTCATTTTTTCCACCCCACCCTATGCTGGTAGGTTAAAATAGTTAAATGTTGCAGGCCCGGTTGCATGCATTGTTTATCCAGCACTTGCTCTTGCTTCTATGTTTAACAGCGGAAATACCTTGCTACAATAAAGTATCACTACATGCTGGTAACATCAGATAAGCAAAGCTGGACAAAAATGTTTTCCTTGGCAACTTTCCATTTTCTTTAATTTGGCCAGAGCACCGGCTTTACTTCTGGAAATGTGAAGGCCCCAGTCCTGCTGGGTGACAATACAAAGAGTTTCACAGTTTTCCTTGTAAAAGTCATTGCCGGGTAAGGGAAAACAATCCTGCCAATTCTTTCCCTAGCACCCAACTGGGCCGATAAGTGCCGAGCTGCATATATCAAAAAACACAGGGAACGTCATTCACTTTAGTTTTCTGCCCTCCCAGAATACTTTGTCTTTGCAATCTGCTTATCTGCCGCCATTGGAAGCTACACAATAAGTAGTTATATATATATTTAAAACTTAATACAGAGGAGGAGGGAGGGAGTGTGCCTGGAAGGAGCACTTCTGGGGTGGAGGCAGTCTCATGTGAATGGCAGGAGCCGAGTGGCTCCACCACGGCCGTCCGGCAACGCAGAAGCCCCCATGCCCAACGGGTAGCAGGACAGGGGCACCTGCTCCCCTCTCTCCTTGACATTTGGCACAGGCTTTGACCTCGTGAGCCCTTCTCTGCCCAAAGGCTCCTTCACGTCCCTCTTAGGGACACGGTTTAGCAGGCTTGGTGGTGAAGTGTTTGCAGTTGGGCTTGATGATCTTAAAGGTCTTTTCCAACCGGAATGATTCTATCCTGTGATTCACAAGAGCCAGGGCACTTGCAGAGCGGCTGACATGGGACGTGCCCTCCCGCCACCAAGAGCCTTGAAAAGCTCTGTCTGACCGTGCTGCCACCACACGGTTAGGGCCGCTGCATTTCGGACACCGTGAATGTCTGATACACGTGGCCAGTCCAGGGCCTTCCGGATGCCGTGCATGGGATGTAGCGGGCATCACCGCAATGCAGGCATTGCCTCTGCATTGGCCGCACCTAAGAGCTAACATCCACACAAGCGATGCACATACATAAAAGCTCTACTTTTGACAGAGCTGCCGGATGTGTGGAAATGTAAACAATGTTTCCAAGGCAGAAGATGCATCTGGCAGAATGATCCATGCTGTGAGAACTTGTCTTGCAAAGTACATACAGACTCAAAGTCTTAAACAGACTCGATTTTTTTCCCTACCCTTTTCTCTCTCAATAAAAACATTTATATAACAAAAATAAGTCTAGAGCACAATGCATAAACAATACACACTTAAGGATAACAAAAATAAGAACTGGAAAATTTTCATAAGAAACAGATGAACTTAATTTTCTAGCCAGCTGATAACTGAACTGAACTGAAAGCTGATTGTTTTTCAGATATTAAGGTGCTTTATTTTACTTGTCATCAGTTTGACTTACTCTGGAATATTTTGTTAAATGCTGGCTCCTTAAATGGCTACTTGAAATATTTCTTAGTTAAAACCAACATATAATTTTTGGAACTTAAAATTTGAATTCTTGGTTAAATAATTGAGAAGCAAAATATAATTTCATGCAAGCCATGCCTTTGTCACCCAGTGCAAATGCTGCCAAACCGTAGATAAAAGGGAAATGTTTATAAACAAGAGAGAAACTACTGGCTAACTAGATGACTGGGCTTCCTTTGTGGGGGCGAAAATGCAAGTCACTTAGGAGGGAATCCAGGGAAGAATCTGTGATAGAGTTCACTATATGATGCTAGGCTGGGTCCACTATCCAGTATATGGGGAATGTCTTTATAGTGCATAGCCATTGGATAAAATATTGAAATGAGGCTAAGACACAAGATCCCCTACACCCTGCTGAGTGTCCTGCCCATATGCTACATCATCAAGTAGCCTAACTCATCTCCTCTGAGCTGGCAGTATATTTCGTTAGTCATAGGAATCAGGGGAGCACTCCTCAGCTTTTGGGGATCCGGTTCGCAGCTGAGGAAGGCCCTAAACCTGTGCCTTGCTTGTGGGGAGGATTTCCCTGCCCCCAGCACCTCTGTGTAAGAGGGGAGCACTGCCTCTCCGGAAAGACCTGTTTGGCCTCTATTTTTCTAATGGGTGGTGCTGTTGAGGTTGTATTTTGCATGGAGCCCTGGCTTGCCAAATTTGGATGCGTGTATGAGGAGCTTGTCTTCCCGACTGCCTCCTCACAGGCAACACTGGCCCTGCCAACTCCTCACGTGGGAAGCATCACCCTGAAATGCAGTGGTACCTAAGACATTGAGGTACTGCCAAGCTTCACAATGCATTGAACTGTCTTTTGGACTGGTATTTTTGGAGATAGGTACCTAAATTAACGCCTAACCTATCTTTAAGCTATTGCACTTTTTTCTGGCTCTAGTCTGTTATGCCCAAGAAGAGCTTTAATCAGAAAAGCCTGAGTATAATTTATCTATCTTAGATGGTTTCTCAGCCATATTTCCCTATCAGTCCCAGCAGAAGCTCTACACTAAAGAGCCTCCCAGTTCCCAGCCCTATATTCATACCATTATTATCCCTAGGCCATTCTGGGTAGTTTAGGCCTTGTCTTTTGATTGCCCTTTATTTTTGAAGGAAATTTCCTTTCTTCCAGCTTTGGAAGACACAAATTTCACATCAGGAAACCATGGGTTGATCAGCAACATTACATCTGGAAAGTACTTTCCTCATGGATCACTGTTCTGTGTTATGGCACGCTTACTCTCACCTTGACCTAACCACCCCTTCCATGTTCCTTTATCCACCACATAGACATTAAAAGGTCTCCTCCACTTCCCATTTTCTCCCAAAATGGGCAGGTAGAACTTCCCTTCTGGAAATAACCAAAATAAAAATCAGTACTCTTGCTTTACTTAGCCTGGAGAAATTCTCTTTTAATTATTATTAATATAATTATGCAAATTGCTATGTGGATGAAAAAGTCCACACATCAGACATCACATTTTCCATTCAAAAAATAAACTTAAACTTATTGTTTTAAGAGATACTTTCACATGCAGTTTCAGAAAACGACTTTTCAGCTTTGCAGTTATGTCTGGGTCTTGTCCCACTCCACATTTCCATTATCTCTTCCCCGTCCTACACACTTGTCAGAGAACAAGTGGCTAGTCAGTAAAAGACTTCAAAAAGCCTCGTTTTCATTTTGCAATACAGACCTAGTGAAATTCTGCTGAAAAAAAAAAAAAAAAGTCCTTTGAACACAGAATAATAAATATTTACTCCCGACGAAATGTATCTACTCCATCATATTTAGTAAATACATTTTCACTCCCTGAATCTGTGTATGTGTATATGCACACATACAAACAAGGACAGGAAAAGGTGTATACATTACGAAAAGCAGCAACATGCTCATGTTTAAGGCTCTTCAGATCTGTGGAATTTTATTTATCTTACCTCTTTTGTCTGGCTTTTAATTAGGGACAAAAAAAAAAAAAGGCTACACTTAGCTTCTGCGAGGAGATAACTGTTTCCTGCTGCTAATAGGGAAAAAGGTGAGTGATGGAAACAAAGTGTTGCTCTGATCAGTGCAAGAGCTTACTGTTTGCATACCAGCTTTTTGTCTGCTTAAAATAAAACACACCCATGGGCAAAATGTTAATTGTGGTAAAGGGTTAAAATGTTTTTTCTTACTTTGCCAGTCATCAACTATGTTTTCCTGGTAAACAATTTAGAGATGTGATTAAATGACTGCTATTCGGTTATATTAAAGCTGCCATTAAAGCAGACAAATTATCAACCCTATTTCTATTCTGCTGTTATTCAGCTCCTCTCCTCTCTGAAAGGAGAAAAAGCAGCTGCAACTCTCCCCAGCCACCTGGGCTCGCTCTGAGAACTAGAGTTTGGAAGTGCAGTGCCAATTCTGCTCTGCTCTCCTAAAGCCAATGGGGGCTACATGGGGGCCGTTTCACTGTGGGGCCTCTTAAGAGTGCCAAACACTCGCAGGAGCTAGGATGGATTGAAAATGTAGCTTCATTTCTCATGATCCCATTGCATTGCATTATAGCAAGCAGATTACTCACTGATTTCCAATAAGCCAGCACTCTTCCATATTATAAGCGATTTTAAAATTATGTACTTATTGCGTGCATTAATGAGCACAATAAAGAATCCATCATGCACTTCTGATAAGAAGCATGTTTCAAAGGCACTAATGGGAATGTCAATCCATTCTCTCATGCCTCTGAGAAACAATCTGCATCATCTTCTTGGGAGTCCTATCACCAATCCAGTGATAATGCTATCCCTGGTGCAATTCTGTAGGAAATAACAAACTGCATAGGCTTTTTATTCAAGCAACTAAAAAACCCTAGAAAACAAACACATGTTGTACACAGGGGAATAAAAATCACGTGTCCTCATGCAGGACATAATATATACAGTTGACCTTACAAAATACAGACCACATCCATGAGCAATATTGATGCTCATCAATACCTTGCATCATTCAAACGTTCATTCATATTCGGAGGGCCTGGTTTGGGATTTAGCCTTCACTGCTTGTTTAACTCCTCTGCACAAGCCTCAGAAATGGGATCCATATGTTTATGTTGCTTTCCCTTGGCTCTTTCCTAACAATCTGGGTTTTGGGTAGTTGCTTCATCACCAGGACACTTCACGTTTTACCTCAACACACTGTTCCTAGGAGGAGGATGGAGGGGATGACGGACCAGCTCCTTTTCCACTGGGACAATACTTTGGTGAGTGGCTATAGAGTACAGGAATCTCCTCTGCAGATGTGCTTTTGTTGGGCAAATGCACGAAGCTGAAGATAAAGTGTGTCTCTATAAAGGTTAGTGTTCTGGTTATTCGGTCCAACAAATAACTGGCTGTCTGGGCATGACTAGCAAGCGTGAGGAAGGATCCTTTCTCCCTTCCTCCCCGGCCCTTATAGCATAACGCATCACTGCTAGAAAATGTGTTTTGGATCCTTATTAGAGAGATCCCACTTGGAGAGATTTTTTATGAGTTAATGCAAGTGTGAGAGCATGTGTAAATCACATCAGAGAGAGAACATTGGAGAGAGAAATAACCTTTCTCCCACATCTCCCTCCTTGTATTCAGTTCCAGTTCCTCATCCAGGTCTTTTTCTCTCAAGTATGCATTTGTTTAGTTGTTGCGTCCATCTTTTCCTCTACTGAAACTGTGTATATTTGGAAATAAATTCTTTTTGAGTCAATATATTAGTTGCTCAGAAGAGTTAGGTGGGATAGTGGAACTCTTCTGTGTTATTTTTTTAAGAAAATATTTAATTTGAATGTATTGGATAAGGGAAACTTTACAACTTTATAGTTATTGGAGATATCTTAATGAAATTTTACATTCTACTATGAAAACATTGGTCTACTCTAAACAAAGATACATGCTTGAGTTGTTTGAGGAAAGATTTATATCCGGAAGAAGGGAAGGGGAGACAATTTTTCATATTCATCCAGGAATCTCAAGATGGCCTGAATGAAGGTGTGGATTTGAATTGCTTTTCTCTCAAGTTTCTTTCTCATCTATGTGACAGATCCTTTTTCCTGCACGATTCCCCTTCTACATAAACCTGAATCTCTGAGGTTTTGCACATGAATAAGAACTTTCAGCTGAGCTGCATGACAACCTATTGTTATGCTGTGCCCTGAAAACTTCTTAGAAAGCTTGTATCCTATTTTTTCACACTGCCAGCTTTCTTTTCTCTCATAAATGCAAACACTTAACAATTTTGATTGATGGTGATTCATTCTACACCCTGACAGTAGTAGAAGCTGACATGTTTCAAACTCTATTGTTTTCAAAGAGGAAAGCGGGTGTTGTGCAAAAAGCCCCAGCTCATTGGCATCAGCAGCTGCCTCAGGTCCCTTCACCCCTTTAGGAAAGGATCCAGTCTGACCCATCACAGGACCTTATGGAGCAGGAAAGTGAGGGGCATCCTGCTACCACAGGAGATTCCTATTTTTCAGCATGTGTTGAATTTGGTTTTGGTGTCAAGAAAAAATATCTTAAATTTATAGAGTGGGAACTCTTATCTGCTTTTTCTGGTCAACTTAGGTCTATCTTGAGAAGCTCCACACACTGCTGCAGGACCTCCATCACCTTGGAGTGATGCAGAAATGCAGATCCTCAGCTCATCTTCAAAGTTACACTATTTTAGTAACCATTTTGTAATATTAATTTTTATATAATCAAATATACATCTTTTTTACTATGTAAAGATAATAGGGAGTGTTGTAAATTGAAAGTTAGGGACCTCCTAGAATTATTTATTCTCTGCCTACAGTGATTCCGCTTTCACTTACCTAACTAGCTGGCCCGGCCTCTCTCTGCACACACATGGCTAAAAATCAACACATTCTTTCAACTTCTGCAGAACGTTAACACTCAATACAGCAATTTAAAGTGATAACAACGTTTATGAGGGTGTGATGGGTGTTTTGTCCTCAGGCAAGAAATTTATTATGCTTTCTCTCATAAAATGCAGTAGAATGTTATAAACAGATAACGTGCCTGCAAAGGAAGGTGGGTGGTAAAGGAAGGTCTAGCCAAAGCAGTTCGTTCCCTAATCTGATGTTTGGATCTCAGGGATCTGAGAGCTCTTTTCCAGAATGGACAGCTCATCTTTTGAAAGGGTGTAAGAAGTAAAAGGCAGAGTATGCCTTGTAAAGACCTGTTCCATTTTCTTTTACCTTTAACAACCCCTTGCTGCTCCTTGGGGTTCCTGCCTCCTGGACTCTTGGTGCTCATTGCATCGATGGTGAGTCCGACTACACAGAAGACAGATCCTTGGGTCCCACAGCCCGACCTACAGTGGCCTACAGTGGTATGTAACCACCCCAGGTTGTGGCACATTTGGTGCTTTAGCTCAATGCTATTTAGACAGAAGCATGCCCCGGTCACCCCTTGATGACCACGGTGCCTTCTCTGCAGGAGCATGCACATTTCCTCACCGCTGATATTAATATTTGTTTTTGCAAGTGCCTAAAGACATTTTTGGATATCAGTCACAATTTTGACATCTAAAGAAAGGAAATCCCATTGAGCTGGAACCAAGACACAGAGGGGACAACAGTTTATGTCTTGTCCTTGAAAACTCCAGTTTATTTCCTGGCATCAGGCTATGAATTGTAGTTCACACAACTATGCAGCAAGTTCCAGATCTTGATGTGCTAAGTGTATCTGGCATACCTCCAGCCTGCAGTTCATTCAGGTCAAGGATTGTGGAATCTACTTTCTTACTTGCACAGGGGTTTGCTGGTTAAGTATGTTGTCTTCCACAACCATTGAAATTTTAAAATTCTCTGACGTAATCTCACAATCTTTCACTCCTCCTTCTTTGTAGAATAGAGAAAACATAGAAATACCATCTTCGGCACAGTGCTGAAGGAAAAAGATCAAGAACTAAACACAAAACGAGCACATGGAATACTTGCTTCTCTCTAAAAACTCATATACTTTGACAGTGTGGGAAAATCCATAGGTCTTCTGAGTATTTTCCCTACAGTCAAGCTAACACATTCCATGAAGAAGATGATCTTTTAGAAGTGAACCAGAAATCTCCCTGTAGTGCCCTGGTGGGGAAATGATGAGTGCCTGTAGTAGCAGCAGTGCCCTGGTGGGTGCGTGGAGAAGGGAGGAGGTGCTCAGGAATTCCTTCCTCCTCTCCATATCTCAGCATCTTTGAAGTCATGAAGTCACTAGTTTCTGAGGGCCTTGTTATGGTTTTATTCTGTAACTCTGAGTTACTAGTTGTGGGAACCTAGTGAACTGTGTTGTCTGTAGCAATATGAACTCTGTACCCAGCTATATGCTATGCATGTTTTTTCACTGAAAGGGGAATGATACCTTGATTGATTTTTACTTTGGGACTAGGTAAGGAAGGGGGACTGACTGATTCTTTTCAGAATTTGGAATATCTGGCTCAAAGCCTCCTATTTGATTAAACCGTCTTTGATTTCTATGTATTTATGAAGCATCTCCTTGTGGTATTTTTTATTGTTTTTCCTCCACATTCTGTTTTGCTGCACATTTCTTGTTACCGTATAGTAACCAACTACTTGAAAATCAAAAAGGTGGACTAAAATGGGACATGTTGAAAGTGTCAATATTTCATATAATGTTGTTTTAATATTTTCTGCATTGTTTTTCTCTCCTCATGTTCCCTCAGATCTCACTGGGATAGCCAAGACCATCAAGTTATGAAGGAAATACAACTACTATTTTTTGTACTATTTCAAATTGAACTCACAGCTCCAGAAAATGGAAGGCGTAAAATGTGACCCTTTAAAGGACATTAGGGCCCAGTCAAGTCTGTGTGTGGCGTCTGTACCAGAAAACTTATTGGAAACTGGAATAAAGAATAGAAACAGTAAACATGACACATTGGAGGAGAATCAGCACTGGATTTCAGAAAGGAAGTGATGCTTTAAAAATCCATTAGAACTTCAAATAGGGAAATTTTATGAAGATGGGGTGATTTGGATAATACCCAGATTTTCATAAGGGTTTTTGGTATTTCACCATAGGCTCTTAAAGTGTGTTCTTGTGGAATAAAAGGAAAAGGACGGAAAAGAACTGTCTAAAAGACAGAAAGTTCACCATTGGATTACAAAATGAGCAGCAGGTTCCAGGAGGACCCACAAGAACCTCTTTGCTCGGCACATTCAGATAATATATGACCAAGTTTCATACCACAGTGACTGTTTGCAAATAATACAAAATTTCTCAGAACAGTCTGTCAAACCTTAAACTGACAATCAAGAGTTTCCAAAGAATCTCAGGAGAAGGTAATACTCTGCTGCTGGTTTAGTGAGCTGAATTGGCTTGCCGAGAGGTGACGTGAGTGACAAAACTGGATATTGAAGGGAGCGCACAGGAAAATTTTTGCCTCTGTGGGAGGAGGAAAAGGGTAGAGGGAAGGAAGAGCTGGATGACCTCTTTCACTGGCAAGAAGCTGTTAGATTAGCTCAGCTATTTCACTTATCTGCGCTTTTAGAGTGACAGGGTGATTAAAAGACAAACAAAATTTAATATTGTTACGTGCAAGCTGGAGTAATCATGGAAGGCAACCTTACCATAGATATCCACGTGTGAAAAAAACAGCTCCTCTACGAAAAGAGATCTCAGCTCTTTTGTTACAGATCTTTGAAAATACCAAGCCAGGAAGTAAAAAGAAACAAATACAATGTTTGGAAATCCATATGTATTGTTTTTAAATGAGACAGGGAGAAATGAATCAACCACTGTTAAAATGCAGCAAACCCACATCTTGATTATCACAAGTAGTTTTCATCACTTTATCTGAAAAAAGTATATAAATGGAAAAGATACAGAGAGGGATGAAAATAGAAATAGAGAATGGTTCCTGCAGGAGAAGAGGTAGAGGCTGCTGTGCCACAGCAACCTGCGCACTCACTGCTGCAACCCCACTCCCTGTCTTGTGTTTCCTTGACCTTTCTCTGATACGTTTCAGCACAGCAGCCTGGCAGAAAGTACACACGCAATAAGAAAGTGGAGAGTTTTCTGCCGAGCGAGCGACCTGGCATGGCTCAGCATGGTGCCCAGCAAGACTCAAAGCGAGCTCAAGGGGAAGGACGGGCCCCGCAGCCGATGGAGGGGGAGCTGT
Source organism: Crypturellus tataupa (assembly GCA_034781795.1). NCBI lineage: Eukaryota > Metazoa > Chordata > Aves > Tinamiformes > Tinamidae > Crypturellus > Crypturellus tataupa. The sequence goes on along the minus strand of JAWLRI010000540.1, from coordinate 882,917 downwards.
GGCTTCCCAAGCAACTTCAGCTGAGTCAGCTGCTGAAATTAGCGGCCCTGCAGGCCTCGCTTCCCTCCTGGCTACTCGGGGCCACCTCTGACACCCTGTCCCTCTCGGGGTCTGTGCCAACGTGCAGCCACTCAGCCAGGGAACTGTTCTGAACTAAAACTAATCTTTTCTGCTAGGTTTCCCCCACCAGGTTCACCTCCCGCACAAGGAAGGGGAGCAGGAACAAGCAGCGGGGGCTGGTGGCACTGCTTCTTTGGAGGGCAATGGCAGCTCACAGTGGTTTTGAAGCTGCGGCCCAAACAGACCAGGGCTCTGTGGCTTAGGAAAAGAGATAGCTCAGAAGATATAACAAAACTCTGTAAAATGATGTGGGGAAGACAAGTGTGGTAGGACAACACAATGCTTCTTAGAAGACAGAAATTCAGGATATCCTATGAAAAGAATATCCTGAATGGATATGACACTGGGTTTAAAACTGTCAGGAAAAAGTTCCTGTCTAGACTTTGTGTGTATTCCAGACCTCACTGCCACACCTGGAGACCAGAAGGACAAGTAGTTCAAAATGACCAATTTCTGGATGAGTGATATGCTGTGGCAACGGTAGCAGACAGTGGTTTCATCTGAGGGTGCTGCTCCATGGCACTTCAGAAGTTCAATGCAGAAAGTAGGACTCCCCTCCATACACTGTTTAATATACTTTTATATCCTTTACCTAGCTCTTTGCTATCCGATATTGTAAAGCACAGAATCCCAGCCTGGGAGGTCTGGTCTTGAACCAGTCACTAATGCTTATCTTTTCACACAATTTACATGAATTATACATAAGATACACTATTTACATTAGTTACACAGGTAACAACTTATCGTTGTTACACAAAGCCCATACTAGACATAAAGTATAATACTAAAAAAAAAAAAAATTGAAATTATATTAGACAACTTATTTTTGTACATAAGCTACATCATTAGAGGCACCGAGAACAGCTTTGTTGTCACTGCTGTTACTTGCCCCACTTAGGTGTCTGCGGGGTGAGCTATGGAAAACAGAGGCAGCTTTGGGCTGGGGGCCACGATGAGCCCGGATACGGCTCAGAGCTTTTCTGCTCAGGGCTACCTAAGTCCCCCACATCGGACACACCTCGTGTCACCAAGGCCAGGGGCAAGGCGCAGCGCAGAACCGCACGTACAGCGGTATAAGCCGTATCCTTAAGAGTCCGTCCTGAAAGGCTATTAGCAAAGAAGAGCGTTTAGCTGCGCGGAGGGCGGCAGGAGGGAGCGGCAGCCGCCTCGCTCCTTTCGGGCAGGCGGGAGCGCGGACGCGCCGCGCGAGCGGGCGGGCGGGCTCCCCGCGGCCGAGGGGCCGCCC
>JAWLRI010000540.1:844253-875728 GCA_034781795.1 Crypturellus tataupa | reverse complement strand
ACGTGCTCTAGGTGGCCCTGCATGTGCAGGGGGGTTGGACTAGATGACCTCTGGAGGTCCCTTCCAACCTTAGGCATGCTATGATTCTATGATTCTATGATTCAGCTGAGCATGAGCGTAGCCATCTGGATGTTTGCTTCTGATGAGTGCAGTGTTCTTGCAGCCTTGCTGGTTGAGCGTTAAAGCTTAGTTAATAGGTTGCTGCTTCTCTGTTAGACCTCAAAAAGGCTTGTGATGTGAGCACAGAAGTTTCTTCTCTCTTCCCTGCCTACTGTTTTCATCAGATGATCTGATGTATGAGTCTGAAATGTATGAGTATTCCTTAGAAACCTTCCTTCTGTGGTTGTGCAAAGAGAATCTTAACCTAGCCTAGGTTAAAACCTAACATAAAGGTGTGATACAGAATCAAATTAACTCATTTAATTGGATAGCTTCAGAAGTTTAGGCAAGATGAAGCAAGGCTGTGCTGTAATTTGTGGTCAGGTAAAACCATAGTTTAATCCAAGCAATTATAATATCTAACCAAGAATAATATTTTATGCAAAGGTACCTATGACAGGCCACCAAATGGAAATGAACTGTCATGTCCCTCTTCCATTGTTTCACTGCTCAGTGTTTCAAAGAAACGCCTGCAAGCAGCAAGGATGCATATTCTCTGCCCTGATTGTGGGTGTTGCCAGATGTGGGATTACTTACATCAACTGCTAATAATAGGGTTCTAGGTGGGGCCAAACAGCCATTCATTTGCAGCCTAATGCAGCTTTTGTCTTTTATGTTTCGGAAAATATCAGCTAGACCAGACTGCAGGAAGGAAGATCAATTGAAACCTTTTCAGATTGAGTTTTGTTCTGTTTCCTAAGAAAAGAAACACACACACACACACACACACACACACAAAAACCAAGCCAGTGTGTGCTACTTGTATGACTATACATGGTAAAATTAAAGTGTGAGTCCAAGCTAATGAGTCTTGCAGCCTATCTTTTCCATTAAGTTGCTTATAACATTCTTAGATACTATTACAGAATTTTAGATGGTTCCAGTATTATGATTTCATTTATGCTACAGGTATTCAACAGAAAAAAATGAATGGATAATGATGATGGGTAGGTGGGTAAATAAGGACAGAAAGCATGTTCATTTCTATCTAATAGGTAGAATTTATTAAGAAGATATGTCAGGTGTGAAAGATGGGGTAAAGTTGCAAAATATCTTGGGATATAGAGATAAGAATGTTATCTTACTTAAAATGTTGGTGAGGCCTTATAAAAGGCAGTACTACACAAATATTTGAGTTTGGTATGCAGTCAGAGTATTATAGCTTGTTAACTGACTGATAAACTGGTCTGGAATTTGGTTGACCTGCTCTAAAAAAGTGCAAGAATGCAAAACAAAGGGCAGAAGGGAAAGTAGTTGCTAGTATCTGTCCTTAGAAACATTAGATTTCACTTTAAAACACAAAATGTCCCTGTAAAAGAAGTTTCTGTATTCTGGAGAGCTCAGAGTAGTGAAGTTGTTCGAATGCAGCCTCTTACTCTCATCTTTTGCTACTGCCACTTGTTGGTACAGTAAGCAGGTGGTGCTGCTTGTCCCTAGTCATCATGTCTGCCAATGTTACTGCTGAAGAAATGGGGATCATACTGCAGCCCCCTGCAGACCTGATACTGGTCAGTTTGATTGGCTCGTTTTTATTTATTTGTTTCATTACATGATAGGACTCTTGATAAAATGTAGATAAGCTACAAGTGCAGATCAGCACCCTCCAATCTTACGCCCATCTTCTAGGAAGAGTGCTTGGCAGACAATATTGAGGTCATGTTTCTAAGGGTACTGATGTAGGTGTGCATTTGTAAAAGCAAATAACAATGGCATGAAGGCATGTGGGAGGAAGGGATGTGAGAGAGTTGAGAAGTGTAAAATTTGAGTTATCTAGTGAATGTAGTGTAGTCTATACTACATGCATGTGTAATACTGATATCATCTTTAAATCAGGATCTCGTCAGCCCTGTATAGAATATTCCTTTTTAGATTCAAGAAAAGAATCTTTTTAGATTTGTTGTGAAAAGTCTTCTCAGGGTATCCATTTGTTATGCCATTTTGGCAGAGTATTGAGGAAGGGCTATATTTACAGTTGTTACGTCTCTTCTTTTGGTCCAGAATTCATCTCTGTGCTTGGGCACAGTATATGAAGAAATGTATTTCCAGATACAGTGATACCTGGTTTTAAGAAAGGAAATATGAGGAAATTTAGATTTGAATGGGAGAAGAAAGAACTAGAAAAGGTTGAATATTCAGGTATGGCCACAGTGGCATCCCAGCTCTATGTCGAAATAAAATCTGTTTGTGCACTAGATTCCCCTTCCCCTTACTCCCCTTTTTTTTCCCCTACTTTCTTACGAAGGAAATGCAGGTTGGGAGTGAGTCATGCCAAACTCCAGTGGGTATACCTGATCTGGACAGAGTGGGCCAGTGGAGCAGGATGCATCTACTAGGTGGTATAGACACAGCTTTTGCTTGTAGTTGTGGAACTCAGTAGCAGGAGAACAACATAAATACTCCTACCTGTCTTAGAATGCAGGTCCAACATTTATTAGCTAATTGCTGCATTATCACATGTAATTGAAAAGGGTGAGCAAAGATTGCTGCTGGTAGAAACTCCATCAGCTCCACCAACTTGTGGACTTATGCCCACATGATCTTTGTCTGTTTTCACGTCTGTGAATTGAACTCAACAGTTGAAAATAGAGTTGGAAATAATGAAACACTACGTCATGAAAATACAGCACACTACCCTTCCTGTGGGGTAGGAGGGAGGGAACGTGAGAAAATAAAAGCGGCTAATGTTAAATGGTGGGCTGCTCAAAGACAGGATGGAAAAAGTGGTGAATTGAAGTGGGGATTAAACAGCTTTGGGTCAAGGAGAAAGATAATGGAAAAAGCAGAGTAAATTAGTGTAGGTCAGAGTTTTTAAAGGAATGCAAGAGGTTTTAATAAATATGTGAGAAAGAAAGAAAAATCCAATTAAAACAGTTTTGTGGTTATAGGCTTTTTTTTTTTTTTTTTTTTTTTTTGGTTGTTTTAAATTAGAAACAAAGCAAACCAAAAGGGAGGCAGCAGCCTGTTGGGAATTAATGCACACTTTGTTATTACAGCTGCTTGAGAATCAGGTAAGGGAAACATTGAATCTGTATAAATTGGCAGATGTGGTTCATGTGTACTCCAAGCTCTTAAACAAACTTAATGAATTACTAGCAATTACTTTTAAATAGGTCTGAAGAACAAGGGTGGAATCATGAGAGTTTTGGAAGAAATCAAGAAGGGACCTAAGTAGGAAGGTACAAACAGCACTGCTGCTCTGGAGATTGTGGGGCACAAAACTAGACTGTGAAGAGGGGACAATATTGGGACAGGACAAGTACGAAGCAGCAGAAGAATGTTCATTATCTGTTACTTCAGTTTCCAGTTAGGTAGTTCACTGAGTACTAAATGACCAAAACCTTGGCTATTTGAAAACAGAAGCAGCAGAAAGAGTGAGAAGAGATTTTTTCCAGATTACTTCTCCACTCATGTTACTTTTCTCACTTCATTTTCACATTTGGAAGCTGGGTTGACTTAGCAGGTTTAAGCAAGTCTCTGTCTTCTTCTCCTCACTCTTCTTCTCTTTACTGTACAGCAGTTTGTGCAACCACATGGACTGATTTAAGGAACTGATCTAAAGGAAAAGTAACCAAATGCCAAAAATGGTTGTTGCAGCTGCATCAGTTCCTCAATCCAGTTCACCCATGTAACTTTACAAAGGATTGTGCCAGCACAGTGGAAATGAAAGGCTGTGGATGAGTGGAAAGGCCAGGTACAAAGGAAGAAGCAAAAAACATCCAACCCAGGCTGCTGCAGAAATGAATGCTGAAGCAAGCTTTGGAGAAACCGATTGCAGCTTCCAAGCAAGTCTCCCTTCCATATTTCTACCATCATCACTATTTTGTTGTGGCTTGCTGTTCTAGAGGATCTCTAAGCAGGCATTGTGCATGTTACAAACTTTTCTTTTTTTTATCCATTTTGGATTTTTTTCCCTCTTCTGTTGAATATCAGCAGTGAAAAGCAATGGAAGACTAAAGTTGGAAAGTAAGAAGGAGGCCCAGGAAGGTGGACAAAGGTTAGTGTTGTCTTCACTCCGCATATTTTTTTGCTTCTTGCCTGGACAGAAGAGGATATAAATGAAATAAAGGGAGAATGGGTCATCATGGCACTGTGCAGAATCTGTACAGAATGCATCTGAGGCTGCATTTGGCTTACTACTGGAACAGTGAGCCCTAGTTTGATTCCAGAAAATATTCAGGATAGTATCAGAAAAGCAAAAGTTAGATTAGATGAAGCACAATATAAAAACATAAGCCAGTTCACTGGATCACACTCCAAGTGATTTTTGTTGGAATATTTGCACCTCAGAATCATCCTGTTCATGTTGTTACTGTCCCATCAGGTGAGCCTTGGACTGCCTGCAGAACTCAGCTCTCTGTGCTTCCTACATCTTTGTAACATGAAATATCTGTGTTTTGCTCAGTCATGACGTGCAAGAACATGTTTTTTCCTCTTGCCTTTCATTACATTTTTTCCCCTAATAGTGTATTACAATTATTAGTGAGTTTTTTTCTCATCTTAATGTAAAATCTTTTGCTGAATGACACTCAGTATGCTGCTGGGAAACAGTCTAGCCTCCCAGAGGAAGAAGAGAGCTGCAATGATAATTCTATTTTCAGTCTTCAGGATTTTGTGGAAGTGTTTAATCTACATGAAACGAGAACAAATACTATAAAGGGTGATTTTTAAATTAATCTTCTAGTAAAAGTTGTAGCATTTGGAGGGAAAGATCAGCAACTCAGTGGGCACAGTTCACCCATAGTCTGCATGTATCACAGTACCTGGACAGCACAAAATAGATACTTGGCAAATGGACAAAAAGCCCAGGTACTGCCCAAAACAACTCTTACTTTGGGAATGGAGAATCTTTGGGAATCTTCCCTGGAGATCTTCAAGACCCGTTTGGATGCTGCCCTGTGCCATGTGCTCTAGGTGGTCTTGCGTGTGCAGGGGGGTTGGACTAGATGACCTCTAGAGGTCCCTTCCAACCTTAGGCATTCTATGATTCTATGATTCTATGAATAGGAGATGAGACTTAAAGGCTGCTGTTGGATATCGACATGGCAAGCAGGGCTTTCAAACACTGAGCAGACCAAATTATGGGGAGAAAGACTGTGCTTTGCATGTGGGGTGCACATTGTACCTAAGGAAAACAGGAAGAAAACAAACTTGGCACTGTAAAGATCCCTTGTGCAAAGAACTCAGCACTGAACTGAGCAGGAACTTATCTAGCGGTAGGTTTAAAATTCTGAATGGTAGGACTGTCTAAGAACATTGTATGGGAGGAAGCCCTAATCATTCAGTGTGAGATTTGCAGAGCATGAAAACCCTTTGCTTTCCTGAAGTGTAACAGCCCAAGTGAAGTTAAACAGCCCAGTGAAGTTAAACAGCTCAAGTCAAGCAGTAAGTTACAGCCAATTAAGATCAGCAGCAGCCATTTCTTTGTTAGGATAAGGCAGACTTGCAGTATGCAAACATGAAGCGTATTTGTAAACAAGGTCATGCTGTGCCTAAAATGAGTATTTAATCCCTAAAGAAAGAGGAAAAGAGAAGGTCATTGTGTGTCTATGAGAAAAGGGCATCATGTGGAATCATAGAATCATAGAATGCCTAAGGTTGGAAGGGACCTCCAGAGGTCATCTAGTCCAACCCCCCTGCACACGCAGGGCCACCTAGAGCACGTGGCACAGGGCAGCATCACAACGGGTCTTGAAGATCTCCAGAGAAGGAGACTCCACAGCCTCTCTGGGCAGCCTGTTCCAGTGCTCCGTCACCCTCACTGTCAGGAAATTTTTCCTTAAGTTCCTGTGGAACGTTTGGTGCTTAAGTTTGTGGTCATTTCCTCTTGTTCTGTCAATGGCCACTACTGAAAAGAGACTGGCCCCATCCTTCTCACTGTCTCCTTTGAGGTACTTGTACACACTGATTAGATCCCCTCTCAACCTTCTCTTCTTAAGGCTAAACAGGCCCAGCTCCCTCAATCTCTCCTGTCACTCCACTGTAAGAGGTAACAAATTGACATATACATCAGTTATAAGTTACTCTGCAGATGCTGTGGCTCTACAGAAGCAGCAATGGTGCTGAAGGTAAATGAAATTTTTACTACTACGAAAGCTCTGTACTTTATTTCTGGAGGGACCTAATTTATTTCTAAAGGAGAGCTGCAAGACAAAGTTCTTTGGACTTGTGCCCTTTTATGCTTCTCTATGCTTCTATTTCTGAAGAAGACCTGAAAATGTGTGGTATGATGGGGTGTTTGTTGGATTTGTTTTTGCAATACTGGCAACTTGGGTGTTGTCAGAGACTGAGTAGCCAGTTTGCACTAGAAAATACTTTTTAGAAATTACCATTGCTAACACAAATCTATTATATCCTTTGATGTTAGCACTTTCGCAGGCCTTGCATAGACTTTTTATCAGCTGTCAGTACAGCTCAAACATTATGCTGATTAAATTCCATGCTGATCAGAATTACCTGACCTGGTACTCAAGCAAAGCAAACAGAAGCAGTTGGCAGACCCTTTTGGCTGAGTTTTCTACTGTTGCCAATCACTTTAAGCAACAGTGAGAACATTTTCCTGGTGTAGACAGGGTCTTTGTTATGTTTTTACAAGGGCTATTTATATACAGTGACTCATGGAAGGACTGGTCTGATTTGGTGTTCTTCCATCTTCTCTAAAAATGTGGCAGAACAAATGCATACCCAGTATAATTTCACTAATTTCTGGCCTGTACAGCTGAGGGCGAGCTTGGAAATAGAGTATAGAATAGGCTGAGCATCTGGTACATTTCCTCTGGCAGGGAAGCTGGTCTAAGTACTTGTACCCCTTCAGTTCTACGGCCCTGCTGCGCATACTTACCTTCATGTTCTGCTCCGTTGTGTCAGTACAGGGTGTCGTGGGGCAGCCTCCACTGAAATTATTCCTAACTGTCTCACTCAACCATTCATGTTTGAAAGAATAAACAAATCCCAAACCCAACAGCCTGGGGGATTGTTTTTGTTTGGTTGTTTCATTTTGTTTGGCTGTTTCATTTTGTTTTTTAGGACACTTCTAGACTTAAGCTCTCTCCTCTTTCTAGAAACCCACACAAAGTTTTGCAATGACTGTGTTGTAAGAGGTTGCTGTAGGTGATGATGGGAGAGCACCTTCTTAAGCCCCTGAATAAAGTGGTGGTTTTTGTGTCACTCTACCTGAGATAAAAGCATACTCCTAGATCTTGCTATACTGAATTCTGGAATTTTTCCCAGTAGTTTTATTTAATGCATCAAAAGACTCACCAACATGAGTGTGCCTGAGTGGAAGGAATGACAGTTGTAAAGCCTTAAATCTTCTTTGTTGAAAGGACAGTTCTGTCTCCTGGATACACACACGCACACACACACACACACACACACACACATACACAAAATGTCTTGAAGTGAGCTGGAGGAAGCAGGCAAGGACCTGTCTGGAGAGACTGGCCTCATACCATGTTTTCCATTTCACTGAAAAGGTGGAGACTTGTAGATGGCAGGCACTTCCTGGTCCCTCCTATTTGTCCTGCTCTTCCCAAGTTGCTTGATGATTTGTATTGTGTCTGATGGCATTTGCCATGTTGTATGTAACTCTAAATCATGCAGGTCTGTAGTTTCCAGGTTTCCTGCTGCCAGTCCACTGAAGATGGAGGCTTCTGACATTGTGCAGACATGCTGGTTGATACATTGGAACCAGAAGGTGTGCTGGGTCTCAAGAAGCAGGCATGAAAATACTTTAAGGGTATTTTGATAGGAGCAAATAGACAGACCTCCAAATGAGGTCTCTTGAAGGCTGTTCTCCTGTAGAGGTTCGTACTCCCATCAGGTCAAGGCTACGGCATATTTGTCCTCCTCTCATGAGGAGTGCTGAGGTTCAGGTTGTGGTTATAGCCCAGCTGGGCACTCATTAGACTTCTTAGATTTACTTTTATTTTTATTTATTTATTTATTTATTTTTGCCTTGTCCTTTCCAAGATAAGTGGTTAAGTGTGAGCTACATCTTCAGCTTCTTTTTATTGAAGCTCCCTTATTTATGCTGAATGTTTACATGGTGGATTTCAATTACAGGGGTATATTTGAAAAAGTAAATTATTAATTTCTTTTTTCATTTCTGGAGGATGACAGCCAAGCAAAATGATTTTAGGTTGTATTACTTTGTCTACCAGGTGATTGCATTAGACAGTGTCCAGGGCGAATTGACTGAATAGTGTGTGCTTGTCTGTGTGGTATGTGCATGTGTATGTTATACATGTGCAAATTACAAACGTGTGAATAAGCTCATTATACAGGCCATAGGAATCCTGGGGAAGACAAGATATTTAGCATCCCAGTCTCACTGTAGATATACTATTGTGCAGAATGCAGCATGAAAGAGAATTATAGTATGCAGAAACTTTCATAATTACCTGAAAAAATGTTTAATTTAACAACAACCAAAAAGAAATAGATTCTAATACAATCCACAAGTTTTCCCTCATTGTGTGCATTTTTTTTTTCTTTTTAAGTATATAGTTTAATAGGAAGTGCAGGTCAATCTCCCGTCCTTCCATGCATTTTCCTGGCCTTTTTCTGTGCTGGTGCAAGGCACATGCAGCTGGCAAGTTCTCACTTGGCTGAAGGTTTGATCCATATCATATCAGCAAACTGTTGGTCTGACTATCTGGCTACAGCATGTTGACACGAGGCAGGAAGCAGTAATGAGTGGCTGTGGACAATGAGAAGGGTGGCAGTGCCTTTTTCAGTTAGGTTTTAGAATAGTGGAATTTGGTTGTCGAATTGCAATCTTAATCCTTCTCAGGCAAACTTAAGTTAAAAACTTAAAGATCTATTTAGACTTTTCTGAAACAAGCAACTCTGATGATCTCTGCTTTCCCCTCACTTACAAACTCCCAGTGTTCCCTTCTTTGGGTGACCAGCATTCATAATGGGCACTATGACAGTGGGTCCTGTTATAGTTGTGGTGTATGTGTTGTTACAAAAACAAAATGTCACCTTCTGGTTTAGTGGTTATGGTGCATCTGCAATATGCCAAGGAGGCACTAGGGGACTGGGTGATTCTGTATTTTCCCTCTAGTTTTTTTGTCCTTGGATTCCTCTTCCTCTACCTCATAGGTTGATCAGCACCTTCCTCTCTTGGATAGTAACTGCCATAGTCACTGAACAGGTCAGCTGTCTTAAAAAAAAAATATGGAGACTGCAACAAATATTGCGTGCCTCTCTCCTGAGACCAAGTGCACCTACAACATTGTATGTCCTCCAACTCTGAATAAAAACAAGATTTTTTTTTGTTGGAATCTTGTTATATAACTACTGTGGAAGACCACTGAACTATCAACAACTGTTAAATATTAATAGAATAACAACAGAAACAAGTATTATTCCAGTAAGTCTTTTTTTTTCTTTTTCTTTTTTTTTTTTTTTTCTCCTACAGGAATATTTTTACCCAAGATACTTGGGTAAGTTGCAGCAGTTACTTTCCTTTTGTGGTAATGCAGGTATGTGGCAGTGCACGTATTTGGTGCCTAACGCTGGAGCTTGTTACAGCTAAAGGCTCTTCTAAGGAATGTGATGGAAATTGCAATAAAAATGCATTTTTAACTTCTAAAGTAGAAGTATGTTCCTTAAGTGATTTTGAGATGTGTGTTTTTACTTACGTATAATTTTCATATAGATTCATCATATATTTTCTGCATGTTGAAATATGTATTAATGTTGTATTTATGTCTGTAGCTTGCAGCTTTTGTGGGCAATACAAAGTCTTCTACCTTTTTTCCTTTGTAATCACCTGAGCTAAGGACTAATCTTATTAAAAAATACTTCTACTGATGATTGATCAAGCAATAAGCTTATTGAATTGCCTATATGACTGTCGTGCCAACATTTTCTGTTTTCTGTTTGTGCTTAATATGCTTAAGATCACACATGTCAAAGTTTTAGGAAACTCCGTGTGCTTTTTTAGATGTAAAAGAGATAGTTACTCTTTTGCAGGTCAAATTTGAGCAGCTACTAACACACTTTCATAATCATAGTAGCATCTGGTAAAATGATTGTGCTCCTTGGATGGCTTATAATTCTACTGTACATCAGAGCTAAAACTTTATATGAGCTGATTAATTTTAAGGCATTTGCGAGACTATAATATTGCAGAGGTTTTGTACCACGTCTCCAAACTTTTGCATAATGAAACACCTGCAGGCCAGATAACAGTTTATACGCTTTAAACAGCTGCCATGCAATCATTATAATAATAATAATTTCATTTTCTGTTCTTCAGCTTGTATTCAGAAATATGGGTCACTGCATTCAACAAGGACAGATTTCCTTACATGCGTTCATAGTAAGCATTTTTATATTGTAATTACTTGTACCTATCACGCTATTTGAAGTAATGGAACCACCTCTGTCATCTCCAAGTTTCACAGTATTTTAGTACTGTCCTGCTTGCTCTGCACTCAAGACTCAATGTTACTTGTCCTATATAGTCCCTTTTAGAACATATTGTCATCTGTGTGTCTTCTTTCAGTGATTTGGTATTTCAGGACGTGAGGCATTTCTTTCCCACCACTTCTCCAGGGTTTGAGGGATCTGAGAAGGAAGAGAGACAAGGAATAGTCTTTACCAAAAGGTTTTACACTATGCATTGCCTTCATTGTATATGTTCTTGAATGTTAACTTCAGGCTTGCCCTGTTAAGCAACTTTTAAAGTCGTACCCATGTTTGTGCATAACTCTGACAGCTTTCTGTCAGTGGACAGGTTCACCCATCATGTGATCACGGTTTCAATATTACCACTTTTAAAAATTCAGTATATAATCACCTTGGAAGTTGCTGTACAAACATCTACATAGCAAGATGAGGAGTATTTGTTCATCATTAACTCCAAAAGTGAGAATTCAGTTAACTGTCCCACTACCTTTCCAGTACTCCCTTGAAGTTCAAGATAAAAAACTAAGATAAAAAGCTGCATAAACATTTCTGTTATTAAAGACTCTAAATATGTTCTGAGACCATGTCAATTAAAAAGGTGAGGATAATCATGTGTAAATATATTTATTTTCATTTTTACCCCTCTGATTCAGTTCTCTTACCATGATCAATCTTTATTAGTCATGTGTTCACACCAGTGCTACCAAATCAGGACGAGTATTTAGTCATGGTTTCATGCTTAAACTACTTCACAGCAACCTGTTTGAAGACTGACTTCCAAGTCTAATAGACATATGTCAGGACTTGCCCTCAACGCAGCAATATCCCATACAGATGTTAGAGGCCTCTGACCTGGGCATTTTCAGGCCTGAGGTACGTGTGTCAGCGGCGGTACACAGGCTTCATGACAGCTTCCTTTTCCTCGGATATGTGGTGCAGTGAAGATGTGCAGGTTGCTGCTGAAAAATAGCGGTACCCACTAGAAACCCTTGCTCCAGGTAGCTCAGCAGTGTTTTAGAAACACAAGTCTAATGGGTAATCATGTTCTCTGGCTACTGAAATAGTAAAAAAAAAGCCAAACAATAGTTTTTAGGAATTTGGCCCAGTGAAGATGGAGTGCTTTGGCAATTAAATGATTTTCTCTCATTAAAATATGAAAATATTTTTAAATGATTGAGTTTTGACTAGCTGTTGTTACTTCATAGGAGAAGCATAAAGGAGAAGCAGTCTGAAATGTGCTTAAAAGAATTTCAGACTTTGTGCTTAACTGATTCTAGGGTGTCTGTTAATTTTTCACAGATGCTACCAAAAGGCTATATAGCTCTGTGGGCCTATGCAAGACTAATTTATATATATATATTTAAGAGTCTCCTTCTCCTCTTGAAACAAGGTAGTAGAAGGCTTTCTGAATCTGGCATAAAAAGACATAGCAGAATCCAAGCGCTGGAGGGTAATATTAAGGTGATATTAGCCAAGCTTATACTGGAAAAAATACAAATTGTATTCATGACATTCATCAGATTGTTCAGTGAGGAATTTGAGAATTCTTCTTTTCATAAGGTCTTTAAATCAGGGCTGTGAGTAGGATTCAGTTCCAGATTCAGATAGCTAGGTGCAAGGGCCTACATGGGAAATAGGTCTCACTACAGGCAATGGAGAGCTAGTCTGTACTCAGTGCATTCTCAAGTGGTTCAGTTTATCAAGTGGTGTCTGCTGTAGGGAGAACTGAATCTCCTAATGGATCCCATTTATTACATGGACTAGATCTCCACTGACTGCATGAGAGTTTAGACACTTGTTTTACACACAGACAACTATGCTTTGGTCTGTAGAGCTGGATCTTTTTCTGAAAGAGATGCTGTGGGCCACCTAGGAGTTAGGGATTTGGTTCTGAAAGAGCTTGATAAATTCCATGGGATTTGGGAGAAATAAAATTTCATGTTGCCTTAAAAAACACAGTGGTGTGATTCTTACGTTTTCTGATTTTAATAGCAAGTGTTGGAAAATTCACAACTCAGTGTTTTCCTCATGGAGTTTTAATTTGCCCTGTTCATGAATATCAACAAATGCAATACAGAGTAATGAAGTAGAAGCAGCAATGTATTCAAGTAAATCTTGTTTCCATACAAACCTCAGAATGGAATTGAGAGTTCCGTTCTCATCTGCATTTAGTACATTACTTTTAGTACTTTTACTGTCATGTAAATGAATGGAAACAAAAACTGCAATTTCTCTTACAATACTGTAAATCGGCAACTTTAGCAAGGTAAATCAGCAACTTCAGCAAAGTTAGTGGAATTATATGGTTGTGAAGCCACCAGGAGAGTGTAAGACTGCATCCTGTATTTTCAAACTCTGTAGTGAAAGGGGCAAACCATTAGCCTTGTGCAGATGCAGTAGAAATGCCTGTGGTTATTCCTGCCATCTACCATGCATTGTGATAGGGTGGGATTCTGCTGGGCAGGATCTTTGCTTCCATCTAGCTCTGCAAGACACACAGGGATGCAGTTTGGGGAATGATTCTTGAGGAGGCCTGAGGATCCACAAGATAAATTGTACATGACCCTATTGACTTGTTTGGGCTACCAAGCGGCTTTGAAGACATTTCCTTGTCTATGTGGTTAAGTTTGTGTTGCTCTGAAAAAGACTGGGCTTTTTGTTTGCTGAGCTGTTTATTTTGCTGAGGCTCAGGATCTTCCCTATAGCATAGCCTTAGCTAGAGATTGAAGATACAGAAGACAGAGCCATCCTGTGTTTTGGCTGAGATAGATGAAATCACAACTCGAAACAAAAAAGATCTTTCATTTGTGGAGATGTGTTAGGTTTTATGACCTTTTATAAACTCCTTTTTTTCCCCCCGTTACACCACCATTATTCATTGACAGCTATTGCCTCTCATCCTTGTTGTAATTGTTAAGCTTGCACTAGACAGTCTTCGTACCTGCAACTCAATTTATTTCCTTACAGAGAAAGGAGTAAATACAACTTTCATATTTTTTATTGTGATAAACAGAAAATAAATACAAAATAAATACAAAATTAGTTGAGAGAAAGGGACATCTGCTTTGGGTTGCATTATTAACAAACACACAGTGCAGACTGGTTCTTAACTATTTTCTCCTGATAGCTATTATACAAATATTATGTAGTGTTACAGTACATTCTTTTGCATTATTTTTAACGCCTAACATAGAACCTGTCTTAGACAGCATTGCTATCCAGAAGTGTTTTTTGTGTTCACATCTAAACAGTAACTGCAAGCAACAGTGCTGTAAGCTTTATATAAAGTACATCAAAGGGAGTTGCTTCTGGCTGCACTCACAGAAATGTTTTTTTTCAAAGCAGCCTGTCATGAATTTTCAGGGTAAACACAGACGAAGTTAACAGAAATGCAGAAATAATATAATCCTGACAAAAGTAGGAGTTAATCCAGATCTTAACTTTTCTCAATCTGAGAAGTCTGACTAGACTGCTCAGCTAAAAACAGCATCTGTCCTTGCACACTGAAGCACCAAGGGCTCACACTGAAGATGAAGAAGGAGCAGGATGTCCTTTTCCCTGGAGAATTACCATTGTCATCTATGGGAACTTTGCTTAAAACGCAGTGGCAGAACCTTTGTGCCACTAGCATTTACTCTTCATTGGTCTTGTAAGGGCCTTGTACTCTTCGTAAACTGATGTTGTTTGATTCTTGTGCTGGTAACGCATTGGTATTTCTCTTTTATTTTCATTCTACATACCAGAAATGCCTATGTGGTCAGCTCTGTCCAAAATATCAAAGATAGCTCTTTATTAACAGCAAACAAGGGGGCCCTGGATGAGATCCTCAGCTAAGATAGCAAAGTAATTGAAAAGAATATCCTTCCTTCCTTGAGTACTGAGTTGCTGGCTTCTATTTTCTTCAAAACTGAGGAAAGTTTCATTTTTTTAAAAATTAGCTACTTTGAGTTGTTTGCAGTCGTTCCCTTCAAATAGGGTGTAGTAGTTCACTCCCTTTTATAATGACCTGAATTCCACCACAAAGCTGTGCCAAATTCTTGACATAGCTTGTTCAGCATGCGAGTACTTTGAATTAGCTCCCAGTTTTACCAGGTATTTCTGATGGTGATTCCATTGTTGTAAGTGTCTTGACTTTAACAAATGAGTTGGGATATCAGACTATCAGTCATTTCAATGTATTACTCTTTTGTTTTCCTTTCTTATTGCTCATTTAAATCAGATTTGCCAAACCAATGTTCTCCTGATCCTTGTCACAAAGAGGGCACTGTCAGATGCGAAGATCTTAAGGGAGACTTCTATTGTGAATGCAAACGTGGCTGGCAGGGGAAAACATGTGAAAAAGGTAACCCCAAGTTTTGTTATCTTTGATACCTCTCACAAAGACATGTTATTTTTGCTGTATTTTTAAATGTTCACTGATACTGTGCTGGAATACTCAGAAGTTATGGTAGTGAACCTGGATTACACAGTACTCATTCTTTTTACCCTTCTGTGCATCATATAACTTTGTAATGTCTTTTTTTTGTTTTTAAACAACCTTTCAACTTGGTATTTCAACTTGGTTTTGCTGAGGCAGTCTAAGAAGTCATGGTCTCACTCTCTGTCCCACCCTTCTGAAAGGGACAGAAGAAGTTAAGACATACTGTTTTTTCAAAGGTAATTTCCTCAACTGTTCCTGCTAACCCTGATATGAGATGACAGTGGACTGCAGAGTGTGAGAAGCTGTCCCATGCTCCGTTCTGACACCACTGCAATGGGAACAGCAACCTTTAGCAGACAGCTGGGTTCTTACATTGTTGATACACGGACAAAATGAATATGTTAAAATCTTGCTAATAGAGCCTTATTCTAATTCCAGTTACGTGCTACTGCGTGTTTCCATTGATTCCAAGGAGAATATTCAGGTAGAAACAGCTCGTTTGTGTCCCCAAGAGGGTTTTCTGAGTCCTTTATGGAAGAGTGAAACTTCCTCTTGTTTAGTGTTTTCTGTGTGCAAGGCTTCTTACCAGGGCTACTGCTATTCTGCCTGCAGAACTCTGCAGCTGCCAGAAGTCGTGCTCAGAGATCATGTTCAGTTCTCATTAAGATATCAGGAGAACCAAAATCTGTACTTCTGGTGTGGAATTTTGAACAATTGGGTAAAATGATGGAATTGTTCTCAAGAAGCTGATTCAGATATTTGTGATAGTTGTCTGCATGCAAATAGTTCTGAGGGCTCACAGCTGATCAGTCTGAAGCATATCCCTTCTTTTGCTTATAAAATGCCCTGAAACTTGCTGTTCTACCAATTAGCTAACTCTACTTTCCCATTTAGAGAAGCAGGCTAAAATGACCAGGTGGGGCTCACAGAGGATGAAACTCAAGCTTTACTGGTTTTAACATACTCTAACTGCAAATTCTGTTGAGCAGTTTCACTCACAGTGCTTAATGCCTATAAATATATAATTTTTATGTTCTGATGAGTTCTGCAGTAGAGAAATTTTGTCCTAGTTTTATTCAAAGCTGACTGATCTTGGTAGAATTTTAAGAATGCTATCTCTTTCTCTAGAAAAGAGAGAGCTCTTCTTCACCACCACAGTGACTAAAAATAATCTTCTACATGCTCATAATCATGAGGGAGCTTGTCCGTTTGATTACCTCTTTGACTTTTTTTATTATTAAATGAACATGAATTAATGTACTTGCAGTGATTGAATTAAATCTTTGTACTTTTAAAATATATACTACAATATGTAATAATGTTTCTTGTCTGGACTGTCTCCTTCCCAATTTCTATCCCATTGCCACTCTCTAGATTATTTACAGAGCTGAAAAGCTGACTCCAATGCTTTCTTTTGATGTAGATATCGATGAATGCAGTGTGCAACATGGTGGCTGCAACCAGATCTGCCTCAACAAGATAGGTAGCTACCGTTGTTCATGCTACAGTGGTTATGCTCTTAAAGACAGCAGAACATGTGAAGGTAAGATTTCTGGACCTCTCAGTTTGTTTCAGCTCATTTGGCAAATTCTTAGTGACTTGGGATTGCATTTCAGACTGCTGCGTTGCACACGGGGCCCTGGTCTCCTTCCTACCTGCTCTGCTGCTGCTTGTAGTAGTTACAAGCTGCGCTCCGCTGCAGTTGCAGTCAGTGCTCCAGCCAGCCGTGCAAGCCTGGACTTGTCAGTGGTCACACTGCACTGCTTTAACCCAGCTGTAATTCACAGGGGATTTGTGGTTTGGATTGGGCTAACTTGGTCCAGCTGATCAGGCCTCAAATCCTGACATGAAAAGCAGGAATGGCTGGCCAGATGCCTTGTTATGATTCCTTCCAGTGACACTGTGTTGTAGTATACAAGCTGGTTGTTTTTCTTTTGTGTGTTCCTTATTTTTTTTTTTTTTCTAAATTTGGACATGTGCGGCATCTTATAAATTCAGATGGGTAAAATGAAGAGAATAGAGCTTTTATTTCTTCTGGAAGACTGTAATTGAATATTCATAGCTGTAGAAAGGCCCTACTGAAGGGAGGCAATTATTTTACATAACAGTTGAGGACAGAAATTGAGGAACAGAAGTATCTGAAACTGTGAAATGAATTTATATCAGCAGAACTCAAGTATCTGAGATGTTTAGAAGTGTTTCTTTTGCATGCTGTGACGTAGACTCATTAATGATCATGGGTGGCTGTTAATGTTATATGACTTGTGGGAAAAAAAAGCAAATCTGCAAATACACCTCTTGCAGATAGTATGATGACGTAGTACTAGACATCTTAGTCACCTCATCTGAATAACATTAATTCTACCAGAAAAAAAAAAGACAAATAGCAGAATTTTATTTTTGTTTCTCGTCTCCCGTTTAAAGTGATGATTGTAAAATTTACGTGGTATCCTTTTCTAATGAGACCAGCCACTTAGAAAAGTCAAGAGCAAGGCTGACGTCTTCACTTTTGAATGTTTCTTTGGTGTCATTTTGTCATTTTCCTTCTACTTATTCCTATAATTAAGTATATAAACCCTAAAAAGTTTCAGTCTGTTGGTTTGTAGACTAAGCTTTGTAACCTACATGACTGCACAGACTAGGTCACTCAGATGTTGGAAGATTACTAAGTGTAACATATAGTTGCAGTTTTATCATGTATTAGAATGTAGAAGTAAATATTAAGCTCATAATATCCTGCAAATGCTTTGTGAATACCAGGGTTTTGCTAGGTATTAGTTAACATGGTAGAAAACATTTTTTTTTGGTTTTATGGACCTCCAGTGCTAGCCCATTAAGTGTGTCTATAGAAAAATCCCACATGTATCTCATACAAGACTTCTTTGTGGCAAATTGGGCTGCTTCAGCTCTCCTTTATCACTGTAGAACATCAGCTTTAGGCCGTCATTTTGTAAGTGTGAAAAAGGATTGTTTGGTGATCTAAGGAAGGAGAACAAAATTCTATGGTCATTAAGTGTTCTTTCTGTGTTATGCCAGAATCAGGCTGCTTTTGTCATTTCCTGATTTCTGCTTTTTATCCTGGAGTTTGTGCCCTTAAACACAGCAGCATTATGGGAGTGTTTTGTTTTTGTTTTAACAGTTTTTCTTCTGGTTCACTTTGCATATTTCATATTTATATATATATATGTGTGTGTGTGTGTGTGTGTGTGTGTGTGTATACATATATATATGCATTTCCCCCCCCCCAGAAGTGGTTAGTGGCTTAAGAAGAGAAACAACAACTGATTTTTTGAAAACTGAAATCACTTCTTATACCTAGCTGGCACTGAAGGTAGATTCTTAAAGATGCTAGTTTTTCAGTTGGCAAAATACTAATCACATCACTTGACCCTGAACCCACTTCGCTGTGTGAACACTGAAGTGATTACATTCATCTGAAGTTGTTTAATTACTTGTTTTTGCAGACATAGATGAATGTGCAGCAACAGCAGACATCTGTGGAGAAGCTCGCTGTAAAAATTTAATAAGCTCATACGAGTGTCTTTGTGATGCAGGCTACAGATATGATGAACTGAGAAAGACTTGTCAAGGTAAGATCATGAAATAACATCATGTTAGCATTTATTACATATTTAAAACTATAAAAACATGGAAGTTTAGCTGCACACTTTATTAGAAGATTTTT
This sequence comes from Crypturellus tataupa, assembly GCA_034781795.1. Classification (NCBI taxonomy): domain Eukaryota; kingdom Metazoa; phylum Chordata; class Aves; order Tinamiformes; family Tinamidae; genus Crypturellus; species Crypturellus tataupa. Next base: position 857,045 of record JAWLRI010000540.1, on the reverse strand, counting down.
TTCTTCTTTCTTAGCCATTAGACTTCTGTTGTCTTGTGAGCAAATATGTTAAGTTTGCAGTCATGTTCTTTGGCTTGAATTGAGCTGTACAAGCTCGAGTCACTGAGATTTCTTAAACTGATGGCAGGTACAGGATCTGCTAGAAGCTCAGAAGCATCTGTGCATATTGCTGTTTCTCTTTGTAGGACAAGAGAAGTAACAGAACAGGAGCTGTTGTTCTTTCAAAATCTGTCATGTGGTATTTCTCTGAACTAGGAGGTTAATATACAGGGACTATGTACAATTCTGCTGGCTACACTGCCTGCAAGCTTTCTCAACTGAGTAAGTTTTGAAAATATTCCAAAACTAGGAATATATTCCAAGGCTCCCTGCCTTTTTCTAATTTAGTGTAATGGCTGGAATCACATACCCAGCAGCCCTATGGGGCTTGAGGTGTTTATCTGTGCCTGAAGAGATCTCTGTGGGCCATCACAATTTGTCTTCCTACATTTGTTTATAAAGAGACTGCAAACATGCCAGAGAAGGAGTGTGCTGAGAAGAGAAAAAAAAAAGGCAGAAGGAAAAAAGAAGACAGAAGGAAGAAGTAGATAGGAAAAGGGAAAGAAAATAATGAGAAATGCAGCTCTTGCTTGTCTATTAAGGATCCAGTGCTGCTGAGTAGCAATGAAGCCAGCAGAGCAGGTAGTCCCTGCTAGCCTGAGCTGCAGGAGCCAGTCAGCAGAGGAGTAGCAGAAGGGGTCTGAAGGGAGAAAGCCTTATCTAGAAGCTAAAGCTTAGATCTGTCAAACAGCAGACCAAAAGATGAGTTCCTCTTCCAGCCTTCCCACTGACTAAAAATTTCTGTTTCCTTCTCTCTCCTTTGCTCCTTTATTGTGCAGATATAGATGAATGTGAAGAGCAGCTCTGTGAACAGACCTGTGTTAACTCACCAGGAAGTTACACCTGTCACTGTGATGGCAGAGGGGGAGTAAAACTTTCCCGAGACATGAACACATGTGAGGTAAGTTGGTCTTTTTTTCCAGCAGCTGCAGAACAGACCTTTCTTTTATGCTTGCAATTAAGAATAATTGATGAAGTTCTGCACCAAACCCTTTGGAGCTGAGCGAGTGGTGCAAGAGAACTGCGCTGCTAAGGTCACTTGAGCTGGAAAGGAGGCTTTGCTGAGGAAGGCAGCACTCCTGAGAAAGAGAGTCTTGTTAGCACTGTGCAGGTGAGGTGAGGATGTTCACCTGAAGTTTCACAAGCTCTTCTCTCCCATCCCACAGAGAGCATGGCAGTGACAGCACTGCCTGACCCCTGTTCGCCTGGGAGTTACCCCTGGCTGCACCAGCTTTTCTGTATTTAATGCAGTAAGATGGTACAAAGGTCTTGGGGAATATCTGTAACTAGATGTGAGTTACAGAACAGCACTTTACGCTTCCATGCTGCCCTCATTAGAGGTGGGTGGGCTTTTGTGACACAGGCTGCTTCCACAGAAACTAACCCATAGCAGGCTCTTAGCAAAGTTTTTGGTGCAGTTCCTACACTACAGGAGAAAATGTGCTGTATCTTTTGAGAATGATTTCATTTTGCAATGGGAAAACATTCTTCCATGGTGGATGAAAATGAGGGAAGAAAGAAAGAAGGAGGAAATGTCCTCAGGATTGAAATTACTGTCTCTGGAGAGTATATCCCTTAAAGTGCCCTAAACTACTATAGGTATAACTACTATATGTTTAAAAGAAAAAGGGAAAAAAAAGCATACTCTTTGATTTTCTTCTTTCTGCTTTGTGAGGAAAATATATGTGTTTTGGTTGTAGAACATTATACCATGTGTGCCTTTTGCTGTTGCAAAAAGTATTAAATCATTATACCTGGGGAGGATGTTCAGCGGAACCCCTGTTATCAGACTGCGCTTTAAAAGGAAACAACTGACAAGGTGAGGACAATTTTGAATGGCAGCTTTAATGTATGCAGTGCAGTCAGTCATTATTAACTTCTATTATAATGATCATTGTTTGTTTGGGTTATCGAGGCTAAATGTTATCCAAACCAGTAACAGAGGCAGTCTTGACCACGAAGCTCCTAAGATAATTGCTGAAGTACAGAAATGTATTCTTTAGTCATGACTTTATGTTAAAATTGCTCTTCAAGCTGAAATCTTTCAGAAATGCATTCAAAGCTAGTACAATTTAAAAGGGCATTTTAGGTGTTAGAAGTGATGCTATCTGTGTGGAAAGTACTTTGTGGTTTCTGAACTCTGCATAACTAATTTATTTCTTGACACCTGTGTGGTCAGACTTGTGGCTGAGTTCGACTTTAGAACCTTTGATCCTGAAGGTATCCTTTTCTTTGCTGGAGGCCGTCAAGACAACACATGGATAGTCTTGGCTTTGCGCAAAGGACGCCTAGAGCTGCAGCTGAAATACAACGGGATTGGCCGCGTGACCAGCAGTGGACCTCTCATTAACCACGGCATGTGGCAGACGGTGAGTACGGGCCCCTCCAGAGCTCCAGCGCTTTCCTTGATTGTTCCTCTGGGCTCTGGCAGGTGCAGCGAGCTTCTAGGTATCGGCGTTTTTGAGAAGGAGCCTTGTCAGCCTCTTATTTCGGCGGTCAGAGCTTTGCTTGCATGCTGCTATAGTGTACATTCTATGGTATAAACAATGTAGGGTTTTTCTTCTGACAAATTGAATTATTCTTTATATCCAGAGCAAACTAGAGTGCGTAACTAGAGGCCTCCTCTGTGAGTGCCTACTCTGAGACGGATCAGTGCCAAGCTGGCTGTAGCTGTTCAAGAGGACACCCTCTGGAGGGGCGTAGGAGGGGAGGAAAAGGGAAGAAAATCTTTTGTTGTTCATTTAAGGAAGTTCCCAAGGCTGGTTTGTTTGATGTGTGGTGTTTTGTTTTTAAGGGGGTTATGTTGCTGGTTTTCTTGCTTTTTGCTTTGCTTTGTTTTGTTTCTTTTTTTTTTTTTTTTTCCTCAGAGCTGAGTTCTGGCCCATGATCTCTTAATGCTGCAGTGTCCTTTTGTAAACTCTCTAGGCTTGTTTAAATACAAAATACTCAATTTAAAATCTGAGTAAACCCATAATCTATTAGAAAACATATGGGTCTCTGTCTACTAAAAACATAATCCCAGTAATCTCACAAGATGTGCTCCATTTTAGAGCTTGTATGGATTCAAGGTCTTGATGCTTTCTCATAATATCTCCTGATCGTTTGATAAATATCACCTGCTTGGGTGATACCATTTAGGATCACTAAAACCTCCTGCAGTAAGATCAATGCTGGGTTAGGATTTTACATACAGATCTGCTCACCTGTGCCCTTGACCTCCACACTTCTATTCTTCCATAGTTAACTTTTACTATTAATCATTAGTTAAGATGATGTTTTTTGGGAAATGGAATAGGAAGTTTTGAGTTAACTTACATATGAGAGAAATGCAGATATTAGTAACTGTGGAGTTACTGTTTTTTTTTTTTTTTTTTTTTTTTTTTAATATTAAAAAATTTTGAATGTTATTTTTTTTTTAAAAAAAGGCAACATGGATTTATTTTTTCCTAATGAACAGATAGATTAAGTCCTTGAGTGCATGTATTGTCAACTGCTGGCATTTAGTAACATTTCCAGTACATGAAGTGATGTTTCAGTGACAGCTCCTTACTGTCACTGAAACAAATAATTTTAGCTTCTGAATGCAGAGTGTTAGGGATTCAATGAAGCTACTGGTAAACTGTGTTAACGTGCCATATCTTTACAGGTAGGAATAGTCTCAATACAGTTCTTACTAAATTGAAGATTAATTCTGCTAATCTGAAATTCAGCCATCTATAATTGCCTACCAGGGAGGGGACAGTACAGCCTGGCCTTTAGAGTTGCGAAGGAAGAGGTAGAAAGTGGAATTGATGTTACTGGGCAATTTGGAAGTTGCATAAAAGACTTCTTGTTCGGTTAAACCATGTAACATAGGAGCGTAACAGAATTGTTAGGTCCCAGGCCTCTCTGTGAAGTACTTGCAGACTTTCTCAAATCAGTTTTGGGGGAGATGTCTTTAGTTCGTTTTCCTTCTTTAAGTAATAGAGACACGCTCAAATGCGCTGAAGTTACAGGGCAAATGGTGCAAAGGCTGTGTTTGCTCTGGGCAGGCAGAGAAGTCCGTATGCTAAAAGTAAATACCATCTTTAGGTGATAAGCACAACTGCCAGTCTGCTACCACTCAGCTGTGGCAGGTCTTATCCCCATGTGCCACTGTCACCAAGAAATGGCCTGTTGGAGATCAGACTGCTTGTTGTAGTAGGAAGAGGCAGGAACCTTTACACTCTTGACTTCACCATTCACTCACCTCTGAGATGTGGGCTGCTGCTTGTGTCACTGGGGTCCTGTTCTTGGTTTCTTCTTTCCCTGCTCCTTTTTCTTACCCCTTGCTGCCACTCTACAGTGTTTTCTTCTTTACTGCCTGACAGTCCATTTCCCCCGTCTCCATACCCTTTAGTATATGGATGAGCCACACAGCTAAAAACATGATCCTCTCCTTCCCCAATTTCTCTTCTTTCCTCTGTCAGGCATGCTTTTTTGTTTTGAAAATCCTTTCTAGGAAGAGGTATACATTTTTACTTGACTTCTTTTATGAAACATGTAGCAAACAGGCTATTTTAAGTATGTGTATTTAAGTATGTGTACTGTGTACTTTTCAACCTCATATTCTGTACAAGTACTAACTAAAGCAACCTTCAGAGGTTGTAACTCTGGCTCATTAAACACGCTTACAGAGTTTTCCTCTGGGCTTTGGTGTGTGTAGGATCACGCCCTTTCTTTTGCTAAGGCCCAGAACAGTGGATTTTGAATGTGGGTGGGAACTTTATAGGGAGTTGGGAGAAAACAGTAACTTTACTGTTTAACTATTTAACTTCCAGCAGATGAAAAGACAGTTACTATTTAAAAGCAAAATATATCAGAAAGCCACCAGCTTAGTGGCTCCTGAACAAAAATTGCACAATTGCATGGAAATACTAAGACATCATCCAAACTGAAGGTCGACATTCCTGTCTAGGTGTATTCGGTGATGTTGATGTCTCCTCTTCTATTTTTAGTTGATTGTTCCCAGCATCGAAACACAAACAAACAAGCCTCAGGAAAAACTGTTCATGCAGTTACTTATGTGTGAACTGATGATAGGACTTCTATTGGCCTTCTGTTTGTGTTGCATTTCCAAAACAAATCAACATTTTGGGTTATTTTCAGTGTTTAGTTTAGTGCTGATACAGGTTCAGTACAGTTAGCAAAACTAATCAGCTACCTGCACTGTTAAATGTCAGAGCTGGAAGTTAAGGAGTCATAGGCAAACTCATATTTGGCTTTAACCCTGCAGCTGTCTCTAGGCTAATCCCTTTTCAGTGCTGTCCATTTGCTTTCCAGCAAAATTCAGCCAGACTGGCTGTGCACCATGAGCTATACAGAGCATGAAATTGGAGCACAAAGCTGCCTGCCCCATGGCTAAACCGTGTGGGAGCTCTTAGCTACTACAACCGAGCACCTGAAAACCTGAGCTGCTGACTGCAGGCAGCAGTTAGTTAAGCCGTACAACAGCAGGAGAGAATTAAGCGACTGAAACCCTTCTCCCTTTGCTTCTTAGGGGATGGAGGTTCAGCAGCAACTAAGCTTTGAGTAAAAGGAACCACAGCTGAAAGTGGCTGACGGCAGTGTGAAGTAGGCAGAATGTCATATCCTAAATTGGGATTTCTCAAGAATATCCATGGGGATTAACTCCTTCTGCTGTGAAAATTTCCATTTTTTTAGTTAGTTTATTTTAAAGATCAGAAGCAGATAAGAACCCAGACTAATTTAAAGATATATAATTGAGGTCTGTATGTTATTATTTTTCATATAATCTAATGAAATTTTAGAAGCACTTGTCACACTGTAAGTTGAAGGTTTTCTTCACAGAGGAAGCAGAGTGGGGGCATTGGGAAAGCTTCAACCAGCTTTTCCACATCCTTCACTCCTGCTTGTTCCATGGCTGCCTGCGATCTCTGCTAGGAGCAGGGAGATGGGCCATGCCAGATGGTGGTGACCACAGCACGGGGTAGAGGCACCAAAAATGGTTTTAGCTACCGTACAGTTTGACTGTGGCTACTAGGACATGATCACATGCTGATGTTGCCAGCTTACAAAGTGGCCTTCACATCCTGCCAGCACCCTAAGAGACTGTTTGAAACTGGCTTATGTGTCTCCACTGAATACAGTGTAAGAACATAGATACTACTTTAAGCAGGCAAGCTTTAGTGAGTTCTTGTACTAAAGGATACAGTATGGAACAATCTTCAGATATAAACAGGGTTTTAATAATATAAAACAAGCTGTACTGGAATGAGAAGAAAAGAGTTTGATTTTCTGTTAATAGTCTTTTCAACCATCAAATCCCCTTAATCTTCATTACTAAAGACAGTGGTCCAAGGGCAGTGTCCAAGTATTCATCTGCTCAACCCTGTCACACTTTATGCAGCCTCCATAGTCGAGAAGCTCAGCTTGGCTGATGGAAATAATCTCTGGACAGACATTCACAAAATGCAAAGAGAAAGATGCTCATGACCTGACCTTCTTAGCACGATGAGGGAAGAACAAGTTCAAATAGCTGCTAAACTTGTTGATGAGATATTTGGTTCTATCCAGTGATTGACTGACAAAGTGTTTTGAATCAGATATGTGGGTGTCCCAGGGAACAGACCTTTACAGATGATGAGTTAGCATCAATCATGTAGTGGGAAGGAGGAGTGCTGTGGTGCAGATAGGAAGTAACTGCTTTCTTCTCTACAAGAAGAGGTTGCCTCCTTCTGTGGCTCCAGAATGTCCTATGTGTAGCAGAAACCATGCCACTGGTAAGCAGGCTAATACATAACAGGTGTGTGCATGACTTGCCCTCTTCCCCAGAAGGGGCTGCTTTACTGCTTTTCTTTGTGCTGCCTGGGCTCTTATTTTATACTGAGGAGTCTTGTGGCAGTTCCTTGTGCCAATGCAATATATACCCCAAATAAAGCAGTTCACTAAAAATCATGACAAATTTTAGAAATTTCAGTGGTGACAGACTCTTCCTAAAAGTAGCTGCTCAGAGAAGTGAAGTTAAAACTAACATAGACCTTTTGAAACAAAAATTATTACCTATTACCAGATTTTTATTGCCCTCTCAAACACGCCATCTTCTGTTTGTTGTTGTTGTTGTTGTTTGTTTGTTTGTTTGTTTTTCCCAGGTGATCATATTTAAAGATTAGACTTACTGTGATTGGAAAGCTTCTATGTTATCCTTCACTGGTCCAGATAAAGCATCCTCTGAGCTGTCCTTCCAGCTTTTCCTTTCATATGCAACTGCAATGGAAGTTACTCATTAATAACTCGTTATTGCATTTAAACTTTGCCTACACTGTTATTTAGCAACTTACAAATGTCAAGTAGTTAATCCATTTATAAATGTTTATGTAACTGTTTTGAAGTAGCTAGGCTGTCTTTGCCTAAGCAACTCCAGATTCCTTTAGAAAGATTTACATACCAAGGTGCAATTTAACTTGATGGTGAATAAAGAGGCTCAAGAACAGGATATATTTCTCCATCTTGGTGATTTCACTAACAGTATAAGCCTTTAGTCAAGATTGCAGGTATTAAATTCTTTTGATACTGAATTTTCCTATTTACAACTTTACCTCTTCAGATCTCTGTTGAAGAACTTGAGAGAAGTTTGATTATTAAGGTCAACAGGGATGCAGTTATGAAAATATCTGTCTCGGGGAACCTGTTTACTCTAGACAAAGGACTTTATCAGCTGAATTTGACAGTAGGAGGCATTCCTTTCAAAACAAAGGACCTCATTCTACCTGTAAGTATAGCATGATCATTTGGGTTGGGTTTCACATGTGAAGGACTTGATTTCATCTTTTTGGAGGGGCAGTGTGGGTTCTTCCTGAGAGTGGTTGAGCCTGCTGTAGAAGGGGTAAAGTTAACACCTTCAGGATATGCATTTCTCTCCATTGACAATAGAGGGAGCCTAAGCCAGGAGCAACGGGGAGACTCCTCATTTTTCCATGGATAAACCATGAGGAGAGATCTGTTCCACCCTTGACCTGCAGAATTAGGACACAGCAAAACTGGAGTATATGGTAAAGAGAACCAATAGTGATTGTGCTGGCTTTGAAGTCAATGATGCTCTACAACTACCTGAAAGGAGGTTGTAGTCAGGTGGGGGTTGGTTTCTTCTCTGGAATAACTACTGATAGGACAAGAGGAAATGGCCTCAAGTTACACCAGGGATGGTTCAGGTCAGCCACTAGGAAGAAATTCTATATGGAAAGAGTGTTGAAGCCTTGTAACAGGCTGCCCAGGGAAGTGGTGGAGTCCCTGGCAGAGTTTGAGATAGCTGTAGATGTAGGATCTTAGAGGGCATGATTTAGCAGGCAGGGTGTTGAGGGGCTTATGGTTGGACTTGATGATCTTCAAGGTCTTTTCCAACCATAATGATTCTATGATTCTGTGAAGCCTTTCAAGGTGAGTCAGTGGGTGTGTTGTATCTGTGTGAAGACATGATCGTGCCACTGGCGCTTGGAGCAGTGTTAGGGGCAGTTTTTGCACTGTCACTGAAATGTGTGCTTCATGTATATCATACTCTTACCACAGCTTGCTTTTTTTTCTTTTTAATTAGATACTAAGAAAAACAAGGCTCTTTTTTTCTTTATTGATAAATAAAGAAAAAAATAGAAATAAAAGGCACTGTAGGTGAAATTGGCTGATTGGTTGTATTTCTGGAAAAGCAACTGCTCGATCTGTTTTGAATGTCTACCACACACACAGCTGGCACCTTGAAGCTAAGATTGGCATCTCTTTTATTTTTAAATGAGGTGACAAGCTTGTGGCTCCATGACTGGGAATGTAGCAGCAGAGGGCGGCTTCTGTTCCTCCCAAGAAGTCATTCAGGGCCACTGCTTGTCTGAAACCTTAAACTAGGGGTGTGGTCTGAACACAGGCCAGAGCGCCAGAAACTCATGAGGTTTTTATCCTGGCTTAGACACTTACTCTCTCCCTGCCTCAGTTAATTGGGGATAATATTGCTGATTTAGAGGCTTTACAAGGAGCCTTCTCCTTACATACTGTCTGACTGTTAGTGCTAACGTTTGGGTTCAGGAGAACATAACTAGCAACTGGAGTGAAGAAGGTGTGTACAGAGTACTGGGTGCATCTTGTGGCTCAGGCACCCCTTCCTTAAGCCAGAATATGGCAATTTATATCATGGCCAGGTCCTGCATGCTGTGGGTTGTGAAGGCTGTTTGCAATGGCACAAAGTGTTTTTTTTTGTTTTTTTTTTGTTTTTTTTTTAGTTTAGTTAGCATCCAGTATTTACAATGCAGGATTATGGGTATTAAAAATCTTTGGCTTCAAAGATTTAGAAATAAATGCTAAAAAGATGTATAACATGTAAAAGTGGCTAACAATCAATATAACCTAACTCGGGGCCAGCATTAGCTACCAGTGTCCTTCACTACTGCAGATGCAAGTTGATTTTGGGAGTTCCCTGGAGAATGATGCCTGTTTGCTTAGGCCTGCAGGGTTGGGATTGCAACTACTTGGATTACCTACTGGTAACGTTGAAATGATTTCCTTTTGTCTTTGATAACATAATGTAACTCAGTTTTATACAATTCCTCTGCACCTGGAATCACTTATTCATTGGATAGCAGTTTAAGGTCCAAGATACTGGTTTATCTTCCTAGATAAACCCTCGGCTGGATGGTTGCATGCGGGCATGGAATTGGCTGAATGGGGAGGATACCACCATCCAAGAGACCATAAAGATGAACGAGAAGATGCAATGCTTTTCTGTAGCAGGACGAGGATCCTTTTATCCTGGCCGAGGTTTTGCTGTATTTAATCTTAGTTACAGTAAGTACTTTTTAATTTTTTTTAACTTCTAAGGTGTTGTCCTGCCACAGGAGATATACTTGATTGAACAAAAATAAACAGTGGCAGCCTTTAGTGCGTGGTCCTGAAAATACTGGCAGCTCTAGATGAAATAAGAAGAGTTGAACTTGTGGTTTGCAACAAAGCGAGGCCTGTGAGTGCTACCTGGAACCAGTGTGGCCAGCACTGAGGAGGTTCTCTGTGGCTTCCACAGTGTGTTTGACATCTGGGCTGGCACGTGCCCCAGCTCATCGATGCTGATAGGGCTAGATAGTCTCTCTATCAGCACTGTAGCTGGTCCTTTCTAGTGTTTCCTCCTGAATAAGGAGAACTACAAGCTGTAATATGGCATCTTGGGTTTATAATGGACAGAAAATCAATATTGGCTGTGGCAAAATACCTAAGATCAAATTTACTTTTGATCACTGGGTGATACCTGATGTGTTTTGGGTAAACACTAAACTTTTCACGGATATAAGCTAGATGTCATTGGTTAGATACAATTGGTTAGAGTGCTAATTTAGCACTCAGAAGTTCACCTTTTCTTTGTTCTAGATTATCCTGTCTGCAAGTGTGATAAACTGCCAGTACTTTTAACCATTACAAGTACCAGCCATCTATTTTAGCTCAAGTCCTTATAGTACAAGTCCTCTTCAAAAAACTTCTGTGTAGCATAATGTGGATTTTTCTGTTGTGCCTCTGGGATTTGGGAGTAGCAAGTGTCTATCACATTGTTTACCATGTAGATTCAAAAGCTGCAAAATAGAGATAATGCAGCATCTGGAGTTGAGAACATTCAGCAGAAGTATGGCCTCAGTACCTGCATATTTATACATTTTTCTTTCTACAAACAATAATCTTCTTTTGAGGGTGTTCTGTAGCAGTAAGGACTTAAATTACTGGTCATAAAAATAAAGAACTTAATTAGAACTTAATTAGGTCATAGAAACAGTGTTTAAATCTTTCTTTGTATCCAGTATCACTTTTTAAATTACAAGCGCATTGGCTCAATAAGAACGATTCCAACATTTTTTTAATTCAGAGTTGAGCAAGCATCCCTAGCTTGTGATAACTCATGATTAGGCAGTGACTAGGTGATCGATATGGCATAATTAGATCCTTTTTCAGTTTAATACAGACTTTTGTAGAAATGTTTCTCGTGTGTCAGATTTGGACTCAAATCCCTCAATCATCTTTTGACAGTCAAGAAAGATATAAAATTGGTGTCCTATTTTGTAGCAGTTCTTTGAGTATGATGGATTGGCAGCCATGGAAATTTGAATCTCTCTCTGTGGTTAAAAAGCTTCACCTTGTCATTTTTTACTTGAAAGGCAGCAGAATGTGAAAGTTAACAAGACAAAGCTGATTTCATTTTCTTTTCTAATTGTATGTTCATTTGCCTTGGCTTTTTTTGAATAAAAGAAGTGTAGCAATCTCTCTATATGCTCATCCCATCTATCCTTTTCTCCAGGCGGAAATTACACTGCCTGCCACTTGACCTGTTAGTCCTATATTTGACTTACCATGTTTTTCTTTTCCTGTAGTGCAACCTTCTTCTGGAAATGAAACCAAGGCAGATTGGAGAATAGAAGTAAATGCTGTAATTCAGCCAGCGACAGATACTGGTGTGCTCTTTGCTCTGGTTACAGAAGAAGCATCTGTCCCTTTATCACTATCTTTGGTTGACTATCACTCCACAAAGAAACTTAAACAACAGGTATAGACTTAAGTATCTTCTCCAAAGAAGAAGCATCGCTATTTCCTCAGAACTCAAACTATTTTCAAAAAACAAGCTGCTCATTTACTGATGTTCATAAAATAGGGCTGGATTCTGCCATTATATGAGTGTAAATCAGGAGTAATTCTGCTGTAATTCATGAGCCAACTTTCACTTGCACAAAAGTAGCTCAGTCTCACTCTGTTTAGCTCCAGTGCAAGTTGGAACAAGCTCTTTAAGACCCACTAAGAACTCCTTTTGAGAGGAAAGTGATCTTGCTGTAATTAAAAATCAGTCCCACTGCTCCAGTGGTTTTGCAAATGAGCTTGAAACATGATCAGCAATAATAATAAAGGCAAATTCTCTGGTGAATCTGCAAATTCTTTGTGAACAAGGTCACAGTGGACTCATCCTGGCCCTGGGAAGCTGTGGCTAGGTATGTTTCAGCTCACTTCCTTTTTCTTTTCCTCTGTCTTCTGCTGTTCAGTTTATCATCTTGGCCTTGAAGAACATGGTTGTGTCCAGATTGGCAATAAATCTCTGCGAAAAGAAGGAACACTCTGTGGACATCCTCCTCAAGAAGGATCAGTTATCCTTGATTGTAGATGAGAAAGCTGCAGAGAGTGAATTAAGTACCTCTGAGCTGGAGGAGAGCCTGTCTGTCTTGGAGAACTCGTTGCAGACAATGGTGAAGACATACGTGGGAGGATTGCCAGGTGAGCATCCAGGTTTGCAGCAGAGGCACAGAATACAAATTTCAGCTCACTTCGCTAAGCTGGCAGTAGGGAAATAGTCGCTATGCTCATTACACCTAGGAGCCAATTACTCTTTTTTTTTTTTTTCTGCTTGAGCAGGATTATCCTTTTTTGTTTGTTTGTTTGTTTTTGTTTTTTGAAATGATTATGTCCTTCGCTGGATGTCATCTATCTTGACTTCTCCAAGGCTTTTGACACTGTCCCTCACAATATCCTTCTGGACAAGCTCCAGAGGTGTGGGATGGATGAGTGGACGGTGAAGTGGATTGGGAACTGACTGGATGGCAGAGCTCAGAGGGTGGTAATCAGCGGTACGGAGTCCAGTTGGAGGCCTGTGGTTAGTGGTGTCCCCCAGGGGTCAGTCCTTGGTCCAGTCCTGTTCAATTTATTCATCAATGA
>JAWLRI010000540.1:825497-844153 GCA_034781795.1 Crypturellus tataupa | reverse complement strand
CGTGTGCAGGGGGGTTGGACTAGATGACCTCTAGAGGTCCCTTCCAACCTTAGGCATTCTATGATTCTATGATTCTGAGGACAGATGGAGGCAAAAATAGAAAGAGGGGATTTTGTTTGGTCAGCATTATGGAATGATTTTTCTGAAGAGTAGCTATAAACAGGGTGCTTGTCTTAATGCCGTAAAATCCATTGGAGTTGTGCTGTAGGTTTCTGCAGGGATGCATAAATGTTCACTATGTGAGAATGTGTGAGTACTATCTTCTTAGCTTAAGTGCTTCTCCTGGGGCAATCTCAGTTCACATCCCTGCCCCCTTGAAGTCTTTGTATATGTCTCCGTTTTGATAGGAAGTCTGAGTTGGCTCAAGAGGCTGTTTTGAGTACTACATGGTTAATGCCATAGTGCACAGCACCTTTGAGAGTTCCCAAGAACTCTCAAAACACCTGCCTAAAGGTTTCTGCCCTTTTGTCTCTAAAATCTTGCAGTGTCACTCCTAGATCTACATGATGACTAGTTCTAGTGACTTCACACAGTTTCACTGAAGCTTGGGAAACCCAGTGTGGTAATTCTCCTTGACTGATGCTCTCTGAACTCATCACACCAGTGCACAATTAATAACATATTTCCTTCTGACAGGAAACAGGTACTTAGTGCACAAGCAATGGGCTACCACATTTTTTTTTATATATTTTTACAGAATATGAGAATCTCAGAATGGTTGAGGTTGGAAGGGACCTTTAACAATCACCTAGTCCAACCCCTCTACTCAAAAAAAGATCACCTAACACAGGCTGCCCATGACCATGTCCAGATGGCTTTGGAATCTCTCCAAGGATGAAGACACCACAACCTCTTTGGGCAGCCTGCACCTGTGCTCTCTTATCTTCACAGTAAAGAAGTTTTTCTCATGTTCAGATAGAACTTATGTTCGGATTTGTGCCCATTGCCTCTTGTCCTGTCACTGGGCACCACTGAGAAGGGTCTGACCCTAACCTCTTGACACATTCCCTTCAGATATTTAAATGCACTGATAAGATCCCCCTCATCCTTCTCATCTCCAAGTTGAACAGGCCCAGCTCTCTCAGCCTCTCCTCACAGGACAGATACTCCATTTCCTCAGTCATCTTAGTAGCCATTTGTTGGGCTCGCTCCAGTAGCTTCAGATATCTCTTGTAGTGGGGAGCCCAGCACTGGACACCTACTCCAGATGTGGCTTCACCAGGGCTGAGCAGAAGGGGACCATCACCTCCCTCAACGTGCTAGCAATGTTTTTGCTATTGCATCCCATGTACAATTGGCCTTCCTGGTCACAAGGGCACGTTGCTGGCTCCTGGTCAGCTTGTTGTCCACCAGGACGCCCAGGTCCTTCTCCACAGCCTGCTATTCAGATGGCCACCCCTAGCCTGTCCTGGTGCAGAGGATTATTCCTCCCCTCCCCAGGTGCAGGACCCTGCACCTGCCTCTGTTGAACTTCATGAGCTTCCTTTCTGCCCAACTTTCCAGCCTGTCCAGGTCCTTCTGAAGGGCAGCAGAGCCCTCTGGGCTGTCAGCCACGCTTCCCAATTTTGTATCATCAGCAAACTTGCTGCAGGATTATGTTGTCCAAGCAGACATTGTACAAGCAACACATGGAAGCTACTTTCTTTTCAGCTCTGAAATGCAAGGCTTCATAGCTCAAAAAACAGCCCCATTCTGTAGCTCTGAGATTTCTATGGTTAACTGTGGCAATAGCTAGAACTACATATGAGCTATTGTAGTTACAGCCATTTAGGCCAGGTTGGCTTCTTTAGATTTAGCTATTTTCCCCCTTTGATCTGAACCACTTAGCAAAAGATATTTCTGCCTGTGGTCTGCTTTGGTCATTGAGAGAAACAAAACGCTTGTGTTTAGAAATCTTGTTGACTTTCCAAATTAATAAATATTTTAGCACTGTTTAGTTTCTTCTAAAATAGCTATACCAAAAAGTTAGATCAGAATGAGCATGAGAATCCTTCCTTTCTCATTCAGATATTGATAACCTTAGCTTGTTTTTGTTTTCTTACCCTTTGGAAAAAGCAAAATCACAATCTCTTATTTCCATTTACCATAAATAAAGAAATAAGCCAGGGTTGAAACATGCAGGATGTCCCATATTAAGTATAGATAATATTGCAGGCATGGTAGAAACATTTAATAGTTTTCAGAGGTAAGAGGGGACGTGTATGTATTTGCTACCTTTCTGTGGTATTTTCAGTCCAGATTAATCCTAAATTGCTTAATATTACATGGTGCATAGGTATTCCTCCAGGCAATGTGTATACCAACCAGATGAACAAGACCTCAAACAAGACTTTTGGGTATTTACAGACCACATTTCTGAGACAAATCATTTCCTAGTTGTAACAGAAAAATAAATACTTGACTTGATTTGCAATTACAAGACAAAGTTTTTTTTTTTTTTTTTTTTTTTTTTTTTTTTTTTTTTTTTTTTTTTTTTTCCGGAAGTATTGTACAAATCTATCTCAAAGCCCCCACACTTCAGCAATCCATGTGTCACACGTAACAATCTGCATGATCCCTTAGTTGAGTTTTCAAGCCATTAAGCCAACACTGCCAATTTCCGAAGTCAAGGGTTTGTTTACGTTCATGTGAGATGCTATAGCATTGATGCCCACTTCTTCAGGACGAGGTAAAAAAGCAGGTGAAATCTGGTAATCAGTGGAAGGAATAGGAAAGAGAGGAAATCATTTTTTTAAGCAAGTAACAAACCATTCCTTTATGGTATTAAGGAAGGTGAAGAATTTATAGTTTCTTATTGTGGTGTGCAAATCCCACACCTACAGATCCTGTGTCTGCAGTCCCAGAGTCTGTCTATCCTCACTGTGAGCTGTGTTTGCTTATATTAGCTTTGAATTTGGCCCTGCATGTCCCCAGGCAGGACCCTTTAAATTACATATAATCTCAGACTAACAGAAGAACCTATTGTTCAATTTGTCCTTGCTCAATGTAGAAATAAGGGGTTTATTTACCTACCTGAATCACTCTGAGATTAAATAATCTCTGCAATATTCATTGCTTTCCATTGCACAACTAGCTTGACTGTGTTGGCTTTGAGCTGTAAATAAACTAGCAGCCTGTGGGGAAGGTTAAGGGACGGTTAATTTAAATGTTCATGTTGTGTTTTGCTGCATGTATTTTTGTCATCCAGCACCTTTCTGATGAATACCAGGAACCTCTTTGAGCTGATATGCAGCATAGTCACAGAACAGTAACGATGACTGCCGCAAAATCCTGCGTATGGAGAAGGCCTTCCTGTCATTATGATCTTCCTATAAGCCTTCAGCAAATATTTTGAAACAGTAGGGCTAATCATTAGAGGAAGGTTGAGCAGCTCCATTAGGGACAAATGGAGGATTCAGAGATGGAAAGGGGAAAACCAATGGCATGGAAAGGCAGTGTGAACACAGAGTTCGCCCAGGGTGAAGCTGTGCTGCTGTGCATACTTGTGCAGCCCAGCTCCGTCAGTACTGGAGGCTGACACGGGCACAGAGGGCGAGCAGAGGAGCCGTTCTGCCTCAGGCCAGAGGCACACTCTCGCTCACTTGGGAGAGGTGTCTTGGAGAAGAGGGAAATCCCAGCATGGGATAGAGGAGAATTCGAATTTCCCAAAGTGGTGATCACCCGAGTATGGTGGGGCGGGTGTT
The DNA here is from genome assembly GCA_034781795.1 of Crypturellus tataupa. Taxonomy (NCBI): domain Eukaryota; kingdom Metazoa; phylum Chordata; class Aves; order Tinamiformes; family Tinamidae; genus Crypturellus; species Crypturellus tataupa. Next base: position 840,470 of record JAWLRI010000540.1, on the reverse strand, counting down.
TTTTCAGAATGAGCCCTCAGAAATGTCTGTCTCCTCTTTTGCCCAGATGTTCCTGTCACGTCAACTCCAGTCACTGCATTCTACCACGGCTGCATGACTGTGAAGCTGGGCAGCAAGGCTCTGGACTTGGATGAGGCTCTTTACAAGCACAGTGACATCACATCACACTCTTGTCCTCCCGTTGAGGCGGGTCAGTAGGTACCACTGCAATGCGAAAGTTTTATATTCGGAAACTTTCAAAGCTTTTTTTTTTTAAGATATAAATTATTCAGACCTACTGCACTGCGTGTATAGTTTCTCTTAAACACTGAAGTTATGTAGGAGCTACTGATCCTTACGTCAGATCGATTATTGAAATACTCCTTTGCTTTGAGGCTTAAAGGTTGTAATATATTTGTAAATAGTTCAGAAGACTAATATTAAATAAGCCAAAAGTACAGAATATACCTAAAGTGAATGTTATGTTTAGACTGCAAGAGATAGTTTTATCTGTAATGTGGGAAACATGGTAATATATGAATGTGGACTGGAAGAAAATAATAATGCTGTATTATTTTTTATTACCAAACACTGCTTTCTGATTTACAAAATATGAGAGAATAAAATATTTACATACAACTTTTTAATTCACCTGTGCTGAGATTATTCTTTATTCTGAAATTTTGGGATAATGAGTCAGGCTGTGCCTGAGGTAGAGACAATAATGTTGGGGGCTATTTTTTTCTATTTTCTTTTTATTTGGAGGTTATTTTTACATCCTTATGCTAGTATTGTATATCCTCCAGTCTAGAGAGCAAATCATTGCTGCTATTATTACTGTTATTACAGTTTCTTTTTTTGGTACCTCAGATGCGTTCAGTTGTGACCTTTATAAAAGTTCTCGGTCAACAGAAAATGGAAAACAATCTTGAATCAGCAGGAAACAATTAGAAGAAAACTCAATAAGTTGAAAGTCATTTGGGTCTTGTGTCAATAACCACTGAAGCAAATGATGAGGTGTCAAAAATCGGGGAATATTATGCGGTGATGACATTTTCTTGCTGTTTAATTTTTATGTTGGCTCACTTGCTGTGAGTCTGATGGGAGCACTGAGGTTTGAGACTGTGCAAGGGAGGAGCCTGAATTGCAGCATGGTGAGAATATGCACATGGATTTACACATGGGGAATGGCTGTGGAGCCATAAAGCACATATAACTTTTGAGCTAGTAACATGAGTTTCCTTGTGAAGCTGGAGTTGGCTTTGCCAGTATGCTTAGAGGCAATTAAAATCTTGCTTTATTGGTATCTTACATCAAATTAGAGTAGTAAACTGAGAGACATATATATTCTTGTAGTGGAAATCCTGATACTGAGTGCCTAAGGATATCCTGTACTTCAGATGTTTAATATGGAAGAAGTTTAATTCTGCAAGGTCTTCTATAAATTGTCCCTAGTCATTCTGTGTAGTGTTTTGCCTAACCAAATACAGGGGTGACAGATTAACTTAATTATCCACACATAAACCCACACTGGTGACTAAGTTGTGGAGATGGAATGGCTTTCTGTCCCAGAAGAAAGGATGGAAGATGGGGAAGAAGGCCCCAAACAGCTTTCCTGGTAAGAGTCTCTGGTTTTTTTAGCCCAGAAAAGGCAACTCATGCCTTAGCCAGTGTGACATGAGGCCTCCACGGCATGGCCCAAGCAGGAACACTGTAGGGCAGAAAAGCCCAGAGCACCCTATTGCCGCCAGCCTCCTCTCTTGCAGAAGGACCTCTGCAAACACTCTTCTCATGATGAGATAGAAACTTTGCTAACCAGACAGTAATATAAAGGGAGGGGGCTACTGGTGCTCTGAGGAGAAACCCAGGAGTTTGGGGGTTTGCTTTTTTTTTTTTTTTTTTTTTTTTTTTAAACAAAGGAAGTCAAGTTATCGCTGTGAGTGCTTTCTGTTAGAGCTCTGTCTCTGGATTGACTTGTGGTATGACAGAGAACCTAGAAAAGGTCAGTTTCATACTTTCAGAGAGAGCAGAAATAGAAGGTATTGTGGTTAACAGCGCTTTGTTTTCTGCTTGGTTTTCCTTGTTATGGTAGTTCTTTTCTAAAATGTGTCTCCCGTCTTTTCAGCCTGGAGTAGGTCTAGTGAAAACAGCACAAGCTTGGAATACACCTAGCATTTTTTAAACCAAGTAGATGAAACAAACCCTGTGTTAGACTTCATTCTTTGCAGAAGAGCCATGCTAGCAAAATAGTTTTATGCCTGGTATTTCTGTGTAATTTCTGTGATATTCCCCAAAAAATGCCATCTGGCATAAATGATTCACAAATATGTCTGACCTTTGTGTTAATGTAAGTGGTGTTATTTAAGAAGCCAGAATTACTTTGAATACTGGAAATGCGAATCCTGTGGTACAGTGCAGTCGTCTGCAGTTTCCAACTTAGTATTATGTGTATTAAATTGTTAAAAAATGGAATTATAGTCCTTTCAGAGTAACAAATCTGTCAAACTGTGCACATGTGTGTATGTATGCATATATACTTTGTACAGACCACAAAGAGCCCTAATCCAAAAAGTAATTTAGAAGCAAAGTCCAGACTTTGTAAATCTGGAGAATTACAGAAAGGGGATCTTGTTCTGCATCAACCTTTATTGTTTTTAATGCACTGGAGGCAGCTGCTTCAAAATACTATATGAGAAGAGAAAAAAAATGATAAACACAGCTCTTCCATTCCCCCTCAAACAATTATGCCCAAGGGAAATGTTGATTTTATTTTTGTTTTGGAGGCTGTCTAGGTATTCGGCTCGAGGGAGCAAATCTGTTCCAGGCTTTGAGTCACCAAAGGGAATGTGGTAGTTCCCCTGGTAGTATTCCCAGTAAGCAAAAACATATACATGTGCATTTCCATTAAGTGCATACTCAGGGTGGTGTGTACTGTTTTCAGCATATACTGAGCATTTTGGATTGATGAAACAATCCAAATCCAACTTTTTTTCTTACCAGGTTCATATAAGTTACAATGTTATTATTAGTAGCCTAAAACGTCTTAATTGAACAGAGATTTTTATGGTCCATGTGAACTAGCCTCTGATTTTTATCTGTATTAGTACTGAATCTGCATTTTATAAATAGAGGTACAGCACATGAATTAAAAGAAATTTCTCAAAAAGCGGAAAGTATTATGTAAAAGGACAATCGTTCCAATCATTTCTTTATTTTCAGCTGGTTTGACGGTGTCACTTCCTTTCAAAGGAAACTGTCAAGTAGGTTGGTTTTGTTTATATAGTTTTTTTTTTTATTATTATTTCTCATAATGAAGCAGCTGCTTAGAATATGTTCCTTTCCCTGGTTCACTCTTTGGCTTTTATTTCACTATAGTTTCCCTGCTGTTTGGAGTGCGAGATGTACAGAGCAAGCAGCTCCACCCTTCCTCCGCAAGCAGAAAATAGTGCAGGGACTCAGTGACCTGATGGGGTTTCATCCTTGTGTAGCCACTGCTGCATGAAATGCAGAAGAGAATTCTGAGCCCTCATCAGTTCTGCTTCAGTGGCTGTAAAATTACTCAACCAGGTCCAGATCAGTTTAAATAAATAACTGGGATCAACACACAGTGGTTATGACTTGACAGGAATATATTCCAAGACTAAAAAGTATAGATTAAATTTCTGTTTGGAAATTGCATCTATAGCACACTGATGCTACACAATTCAGATAAAAAAAGTCCCAATAAAATTAGTCTTTGGGCTTGGAACATGAAAGAGGGAAATAGTAGGATACTTTACCTCTGTTCTTCAGTTTTCCTGTCTTTACACAGCCCTAGATGCAATACAAATATAGACAATAAATTTTATTGTAAAATACTTGCCACACTTCTCGTTTATTGGTACAACACTTTCACTGAAAAAGGATTATTAAATAAATACAAGGAAACAAACATCATGTCTCTTCCTATGCAGAGCGATTGACTCAGCTCCAAATTACCTACTCAGACAACACAGACTAAAACCTCTCTATATCGGCTTGTGACGACAGAACACATTTGCGGAACACATTTATTTTCTTCCTTTCTCCTCAGGAAGAAAAACCACTCTGCAGTATAAGGAGAAGGAAGAAACTCACTCATGTTAGCCAGAGAGAAAATTGCAGCTGACTTTAGGCAAAGTGAGCGGTGACTGGTGTCCCTGGTGGCCACAAGCCTGCCCTGACGTCTCCAGGGTTCTGCTCAGCTCACAGGGAGCTGAGGGTTAAAGCAGAGTGGCCATAACACACTCTGCAGTGGGATTGTCAGCCAGTCCGGTACCCGCCAGCCCTGCACAGGGCTTCCAAAACTTAAAAACAAGAGGAGCTACCAGCTACTTAAATCCTTTGGTCTATGGTGCGTACGGTGGAGGCTTTTCTCCAGGTAGGAAGTAGGTCGATGCATAAAGGGATGGAGCATTGGGGGGAAGACCATAGCTGGAGCTGGACTGAGATGGAGGCTGAGTTTCTTCTGATAAAGAAATGTCAGTAGATGATGTTCCTGGAAAATTGCTGGCAGGCTGTGTATAGACAAAGAAAAATACCTTCTTCAGTAAAGGATTACAACCCATTTGGCGCTCTGATTCAAGTGTCTACCATCTTCACATTATGTAGTAAGCCTGATGATAGCTGAACTCCTCATGCATTACAGCACAACACTCACTGGAGTATTAAAGCGTGTGCTTAGGTATAGCAGTTACAGGATGTAGTGAAACAAGACAGATTACATCTGTAACCAAGGAATTTTTAATAGGCATTTGTGCATACAGCTAAGCAATACAACAGAGGGGCATTTTCTGCAGGAAAGGATGCTCTGGCTTCCCAGGTGCTTTGCTGTACCTGCCTGGCTGGTCAGGTTACACGTAGCTGATTGATAACTTAAACTTCACAGTGATGCCTGGACATAATCTTGGAGTCACAGTGCATGCATAAATGCAAGGTCTTAGTGCTGTGCCAAATGCAGACTCCTCTTAAGAAAAAAAAATTATATGTAGGCATGTATCCCCCTTCTGAATCTTTCACTTTGGTTGTCTCAGTTATAAGGGGGTCTGGCTGAAAGAGGCATGAAAAATAGATAGACTTGAGGAAGCAGCCCACGTTCAGTAACAAGCACAGATTGTTAAAATCCAAAGGATGTGCCAAGGGATTAATGTTCTGGATAAAATCCCACCACTACTTTAAACATAGTTTTGCCATTGATTTCAGAGGGCCAGAATTTCATTCCTCCCCTCATATTTCAACACATGCCAGTCCATGGGCTTCGTCAGAAGATTTGTGTGCTCAGCTCCCCTCAGGTTCAGGCCTAAAGTGCCTGGAATTAAAAAACAAAACAAAAAGCAAAACAAAGAATAGTAACCATGGATCCATCTAAAGGAAAATGAAAAATCTGGGCAAGTAAATAAGGCAGCCTTGGGCACTAACCATGCGAAAAAAGAAAAACCAAACACAAGTGGTCCTCACGTAGAGACCCAGGGCTGGTACTTGGCCTGTGGCCTCACAGGGCTGGTGGTCCCTGTGCTGCGGCACCGGCCTCTCCACGGGACTCCAGACAAGCAGGACCCGGCCCTGAGAGCCAGACCCCCATGGGGAAGAGACTCTGCCCTGTGCTGGAGAATGGGGACTGTGGCGGGAAGGTCATTCGTGCCCCTTAGCTCTCCTGGAGGCAGCGCTGGAGAGCTATAGATCTGCTGGCTACATAGAGCCACTACTCTAAGAGTAGTGGTGGGGACTTAGCATTTGACTGTTAATTCCGTCCCCTCCCCACTGCAAACTGCATCCACCACATCCATCAATCTGCCTGGGGTTGCTTCCGTAACACGCTCTTCTTTGGCAGGAAGGGCAGACATGGGCGTCACTGCCGGCAGCGCCGGCAGCCCCTGCGCTCACTTACCTGAGAGCGGGCAGGCTCCTTACTACAGCCAGCTGCAACTGGGCCGACCAGCAAGGAAAGGCAGTGCCGTTGGCACACGCCATGGTAAACAGAGAGAAGCTGGCTCACGTCTTTGTCAGAATGAATTCCTGCTGTCGCCTATTTCTTTCTTGCATTTTTCTGAGTTCTGTTTGTGTACAGGAAGCACAAAGTAAACTGAGGTGTTCCTACCAGCAGCTATGTGATTTATTTTTTATTTTTTACAGCTTGCTTTGTTCCTTTCCAGAAAACAGTCATTGACTCAGTGAGTTACTGGATTCAGCAGGGGACCAGGACGCGCCATGGTGGCAGCATCAGGTGAACACTGAGGTTCATACCCTGCGCTAACGCAGCCTGGGGCAGTGTGTGCACCGGGAGTGCCGTGAGGCCAACTAACCCAGGCTGGGGGATCGGGACATCTTCCCGGGAGGAGCAACTACGGCCCTTCGCTGGCCCTGAGCAAGGCTGGTCAGACAGAGGTGTGCCCGGGGGCCCGTCCTGCTGTTCAGTTAAGCTACTGGAAAAGAGATGAGGCCTGGAGGTGAGCGGCAGCCGCCACGTGGGTGTCACAGGCGCACGGTGCCCACTGCCGTGCGCGCAGCACCACGTCCGCCTGCGCAGGGCCCGTGCCGCGGTGCCGCCTCAAGAGCGCCCCGGGAGCTGAGGGACCGCGCGGGGCTACGTGACTGAGAGCTGCCGAGGCACAGGGCGCTCCTGGCTACCTGGAGGCAGTGGTTTTTATGCCCAGGGGTGCCCAGCCGGGCTTCCATGACCAGGGATATGCGTGGGCCTTGTATGGATCTCTTGAAAACTCTTCTTGATGGTGGCCAAGGCCAAGTGACAAGACAAGGGATAATGAGTACAAATTAAAACACAGGAAGTTGTGTCTCCATATGAGGAAGAACTTCTCTCCTGTGAGGGTGACAGAGCCCTGCGGCTCAGGCTGCCCAGAGAGGCTGTGGAGTCTCCTTCTCTGGAGATCTTCAAAACGCACCTGGATGCCACCCTGTGCCACGTGCTCTGGGTGCAGAGGGGTTGGACTAGATCTCTAGGGGTCCCTTCCAACCTCAACCATTCTGAGATTCTGTGAAAACATGGGACCATTTCATATGCATTATTTTTAGGCAACTGAACTGCATTCCTGGATAGGATTCAGCTTCAGATGTTGATTTCTAAATTAAGGGCTCAGCAGCGCAGGTTTTTAGGTACAGAGCATAATGAAATGCAGGAACCAAATTCCACCACTAGTCAGTAGAAAGGTCTTTTGGGGTGCATTTGTGTTGCTCACATCGTAGATCTTCTCTAGGTCAAGATCAGCTACATGTGAGAACTGCCTGGCTTTCTCCGTGGGCTTGAAGAGTAGACCAGGTCAGGTGGAGCCACCTACACTGCAGACACTTAGCTCTCCACTGAGTTGCCCATATTTGTCTCGTTCTTTTGGGATGCTATTGGATATACCAGACATCCACACAGATGTGACACAGGGTCTATAGGTCAGATCTCATGTCACACAGTACTAGATACCAAAAATGCCAACAGCATTTACAGTTAGCCAGCATTTGCATCTAGCCAGGTCAATCCCAGGCCCTGAAGTTGCCTTAAGGATGAGGGACAGTTGAGCAGGAGTTGTAAAGGCCTCAACTCTGGAACTGTTCACTGTTCGGGGCAATTAGGTGGGTTAGAAAATGCTCCAGTCCTGTGAGGTCAGTCTACAACCCTCAAGTGGGAGAAGTAGACAACGTTTAAGGACCTGGCTGATCCAAATCAGGCATGCTTCCTAATTAAATCTACAAAATGGTAAGCATAAGTTTATTATGAATTTCCTTTCTTCTGCTTACTCCACTATACTGATGCAGTAATTATTTCTCTCTGAAATACAACATAATTAACACATGTAGAGAGGTTGTTTGCTCCCCTCCTTTTTTTTTTTTTTTCCCCAGGAAAAGGATTAGTGAGAACTCGGTGCTTCTCGCTAACCTCTCCTGGCTTGCAGACAGCTGGTTATGTCTTCCTCTGACTGTTATGAAGGGGAGAAAAAACAAATGAACATGCTTCTCAGAAAAAGGAAATATCTATGAAAAGATCTGAGTTTATTTTGGAATGCAAAAGACTCTTAAGAAGAAAAAATGTTAAGAATTTGGGGTGAATATAATGATGCATTTCTGTTTCTCAGTGGATGCAGGACTAAAGAGTTACTTACACGCATCTCTTCAGCTTAATTCTGTTTTTATCCCTTTTTCTCTCTAATCTTGGCTATGTGCTAACTGACCTCTGCAGAACAGCACAGCTCTTCAGCTAAAAATAAACAGAACAACAAAAAAAAGGTCCCTGAGTGTCCTCTTTTTTTGCCTTCTTCCCTCTTCTCAACCAGTGGTCTCCAAAAGTGCCCAGACCAATTTAGGTTAGTAAATAAGATGCACCAAGGGCTGCTCTCTGGCCGTGAGATCAGCTGGCATAGCACATACCAGTTCCCTGTAGATGAACTCTTGCCTCCAAGCCAGGGTGACCATACAAAAAAGACCTATAGGGAATGGTTCATCATCCTGGCTGTCTCCTGACCTGGGTGCTGCTGGAAGACTGTTAGACGGTCTGGGCCAAGCCCACATGAAGCACATGTTAACAAGTGCAGTTTATGGGTCTAGCACTACACTGTCAATGACAAACATGCCACTAGGTTGAACTAAACATCCTTACCATGCTTTAAAAATCTGAGAACGCTTATGCTTGCTTTACTGTTTCAGTGTATTTAGTTACTCACAGTTCATCCCCATGTTCTTCATTTCAATCCATGTGCTTTTTGCCGCACCAAGCAAACGCAGCCGTATAGGTGACTGATGTCAGCTGGGCCTGGCACAGTGCCTGGCATGGCACAAAACACTGCTGGCCTTTAGCTGGGTGAGAGAGGGAAGAGGTTCCACCCAGGCCTGCAGAACATATGTGTGCCAGTCCCCAGTGCAGAACCCAGGCTCTAATTAGGTGCAGATACCTAAATATTGTGCAGGGGGAGAGCTAGGTGAGCAAGGGTTTAAGGGCAGAGCAGTTATACTCTCTGATATAACCCTGCAGGTTAGAATAGTTGCCTGTCCGTGCTCTGCTGGCTCCAAAGAGCCACCCATCAGCAGACACGCACAGCAGCTCTCCAGCTTGCTGCAGTACATCGCAGTGCAGAAATGAATGCAAAGTGGCTGACTCACTATTTTCTGTATTTAGCATTGAAAAGAGTCCCTGGGTCACTACCTTCCCAGACAAGTATCCTCACACAGAGATTGCAGAGTCTCAACATTTGGTGTGACTACTGTAATAAGGCTCCAATGAGATTGATGGTGGGAATGGTGCTCTCTCCATCGGAGCTAGTCCAGACCCTACTAGGACAGGAATGCGAGATCAAGGTTTGAGCGTCTCTAGCAAAGGCAGAGCCCTCTTGTAACCTATGGCCTTTACCCCACCACCAGGCTACTGGGTGAGGAAAGCAAACACCATCCTCAGCATGACTCACTGCCCTTTCCAGTCTAGCTGGAGTCAGTGCAGGCTCAGAGCACAGCTTGCCCTTTTCCTTCTGAAGAACGCAAAGCAGAGTTGACTCAACTCATGTTATGTCCACTCCTGCAAGGGGAGAGAAACGCAGCTTTCCATTCAGTCTTCAGGCCGGCCTCAAATGAACTGAGCCTCCGCTCACACAAGGTGTAGCCAGCTCTGTACCTGTGCCTGCAGTAGTCAGTAACAGATGCTGAGGGGAAGACGAAAAGAAGGGTTGGTACTTGTGGCAGGCAGCCCTTTGGGGACTCCAGGCTGCAGGTGTTTAAAGTCACAGCTGATGGACTAGATCCCCTGTCCCTCTTTTCTATTCTTCCTGTGACATCTTGTGACGTTTGAGTCTTCTTTGGGGTGTAAAAGCCCTTCCTATTGCTGGCTTATCTCGCCACCTTGTAGTTTTACCAAGGCTACCAAAATTTTGTGCAATGAGAAATCATCCATGATAAACAGCCACGATCTTTTCCATATCATTCATGACTTTACAGACTCCTTATTTCCTCCCCTTTCTTCTACCTGAAAAGTCCTAATCTGTTCATGTCTCCTCATGTAAAGAGTAAGGTGTGTAATTTTTTTCTGCTGAATTCTGTACAACCCTGCCTCTTTACAAACGCTACAGGAACCAAGATGTACCACTGCAGGATTCATACTGAGGAGCAGGTCATGATTTTCTTAAGGAGTAAGAACGGTAGCTTTTTGTACTATACCTGAAGAGGCAATGGGTAAGATGGGTATGTAGAAATAGTTGCTGCAGAAGGACAAAATCCAGCGTATGTCAGGATCTGCTGGGCAGGGTTGTACAGGATCTGAGGAGGAGGCGCAGCACTGAAAGCAATTTGGGACAGCGGTACCTGTTCAGCACCAAAGACAACAACACATTAGCACATGGCAGAGAGAGCTGGAGAAGCAACTGATTCTAGTACAAGTGACTTGACAGTTTAGAAGCTTTCTGTTTTCCAACATAATACTAATATTGCAAAAATCAAGTAGTGACAGAAGGAGAGGAGACTGTATCTAGACTGAACTTCTTGGCCAGACTTACAGAGCTATTTTAATTTTCTTCTCTTGGAAAAAGACTGCTGGTGCTTCCCTAGCATCAGTTACAGCAGCCCTGGCAGGAGTCCACAAGGGAGATACCCTAAAGAGCACAGCATACAGCCCTGACCTCCTCCTCTTCCACTTGAACACCAAACACCCCAGTCCTTCACTTTTTGCTGCACTCTGTTTGCATTAGCAAGTGGCTGATGTCCTTGTATCTTTTCCTCTGCTTTTTTAGACGGATCTACGACAACCTTCTTCCCTCTAGAGCACTTGGTCCTTCACAGGCTACCTCTCACTTGTGAATTGGATTTCCCTGCTGATCCCTCCATACGCGTATGTTATTCCTACTGTGTGAAATCAAGAAGGGAGTCTCATTTCCACCACAGTCGAGCTGACCCCTGGATCGTATCCTGTGGCGCGGCTGGCCTGGCCCTCTACTGCAGCGTGGGGTAGAGGGCTGGGGTGCGTGACCTCCCTTGCGCCCGGTCACACACGCTGCTGTCCCTGTGTGACACAGCTGCGCAGGGGCAGAATGAGACAGTTCAGCTTGATGACCACTGCCAAAACATGTACTTTTGAGCTAGGATTATTTATAACATCAGACTGTACCTTTAGCTACAGGAATGCCAAGACATGAATATGTGGAAAGTAGCTAAATAGTTCAGGGTCTGTTTTACGGATTTGTCTTTTTTGAGAGGGTGAGAAAAATGAGAGACAAGGTAAAGATATTTAACCTGTCCAGATTTCCTCTGGAACCAAAAAACGGTTTTTAAAAAAAAAAAAAAAAAAAAAAAAAAAAAAAGGCTGGCATATTCCAGCAGGACCAGAGATCTTTCTGATTAACACAACCCTAAACATAGGTCAGGCAGATTCCTTGGCAAGGTGTGTCAGAAAAACATCGATAAGCTGGCACATAAACACTGGGAGCCTGGAAGAGACCTTCCCCATGCACTCTCGGTACTAAAAAGTTAAGTTTTTCATTCACTCCTTTACCTCTGTCTTGCAAAAGAAATGACACTTTTGGGTACTGTAAGTATGTGCTTCTATTTGCACTGTATCTTAACCTGTTGTTTGTTAAAGGCAATTTTAAGGTAACCGTCCTGCTAGCGTTCAGTAGCCCAGCACGTGGCAGATCTGAAAACAAGATCCTGTCATACCCTAAGAACAGAGCTCACACCCAGCTGGTCACAGATGGCACAGGAGACACTGACACCTCAGGGTGAGGAGAGGACAAAGCAGTTCCCATTGAGCCAACAGGGCTCTCCGGCACACAGCAAAACCATGGGAAGCAAAGCCAGGGGCCAGAGGGAGTTTGTCACAAGAAAGACAACCCACAGGCACCAAAACAGCATTACTATTATTTTTTCTGTCCAGGAAATGTGATGGGTCTAGAGGCAACTGCACTGTGTTTCGCAAACTCTTTGCTTTGTAATATATTTTGGCAGTCAGAATTCCCCAGAGATAAACATGGTGTTTTTTTCTTTGACTAGTCAGCCTAGCCCTGTCTTTTCTGGAAGTCAACCTTAGAGCCATGTCCCGAGGCATTTCGATAGGCTTTAGGGCTCTCTGTGGAAAACGCCAACTGGCATTTCTGTGGGAAAGTAACATCCCGAGGGAGAGAAAACTGTTCTCGCACACATTCCTAATGATTTTCTTGTTTCAGTCCCATGCCACTTCCTCTCCCATTTTCTCTCCCTCCTCAGTGTGATGTTACCTTACCCTCACTTCCCCCAAGAGTTATGCCCTCCATAAGCAGGGAAAACAGTGGTTCAGCAAGCCAGTCACAGCAGGTAACACCAAAGGACCCCGAGAAAGCACAGGTCGGAACAAGGATCAGTCGCTTCATTTTGGATCGCTCCTTCGGTAGCACTCTCACAAACACAGCTTGGTTCCTGCGCTGAGGTAATCGACACAAAATCATCTTTCCCCTGAAGCTAGTGAGGGCTTTTTTTCCGCTCCTGTTGCAGAGGAGACAATAAACAGCTTAGGTCAGGCTGTAGCTGGAGCCTCGCAGACTCGCTCCTCCAGACCACAGCAGCGTCTCGGGGGACGCCGCACGGCCGCGTTGCTGCCCCTTCTCCACGCAGCTCCTCGCCGCCGCGTCACAGCGCTCAGGCCTCGCACCCGACGCTGCCTTCCCGCATGGGCAGCGGGCCGGGACATGGAAATTCCAGTTCTCCCAGGAACGTCTCCGCAGCCTGGCACCCGCCGGGAGCAGCGCTGAGATATCCCTCTGGCAGCACCTCCATCTGCTTGGGCTGCAGCTCGCCCTGTGTCAGCCTAAATCCCATGTAAGCCTTGGTTTCTGAGAGGAATTACACGGCTGTCAAGCTGGCGCTCTGCACCCCTCCAATCCACATCTCCGTGAAGCACCGGCAGCTCCCAAAGGAGCAGGGGCAGCCGCAGCCCCTGCCACGGCCCCGGTGCTCCTGCCGGAGGCAGCTGCTTTGCACCGGCCAGTGTGAGGCCAGCGGGAGTCACTGCTCTGAACCAGACCTTTGCTTTTGTTTTTCTTGCCTAATTAGAGCTACTCCAGCTGACCCACGCCTCAGGGGCACAGACTAAAAATCATTTTGACCACTTTAAAGAAGAGAAAAATAAACAAACAAACAAAAAATGCAGAAGGGGAAATGGAAAATACACCTCAGAAGCAGGTAGCTTTGCAGTCCAGTCAAAACTCTGTGGATGGTACCTGTCTCCCCACTTCTTATCACTTCTCTTGCCCCCTTTCACACTATGGTTGTTTCTCTACCTCTTCTGCTAATACTCCTCTGGGAGGTGATGAGTTAGGCTGGGAAAGCTTTTTTCCATCCCTCCTGTCAAGCAGCCACTGCTGTTCATTACCAGCCGGCTGCAGTTTTCTGTCCGTTGTTTGCATCAGTCCTCTTGGTTTCTACATGTGGGGACCAAGCGAGGTTGGTTGCCTTGTGCTGGAGAAAGGCAAGTTTCCAACAGAGGCTTTACAACTCAGAACAAAGGCAAATTTCAGATAATTTACATGGCCCTGCTCTAACGTGTCATGTTTAAGAGCCCTGACACATGCTGTGGATAGCCTGGACATGCTTACTGCACACGATTGCATATAAGAAAGGGGATGTGTTTTAAGTAGGAAGGCCAGTGTCCTTCCCAACATACTTCCAGGCCTTCTGCTATCAGCTGCTCACTCCTTTCCGCTCCAGCCTGTGAGCTGTTACCCAAAGGACACTCTGGGTGATGCTCTCCCAGATTTCACCTTGGTTAGACTGACATTTGTATGCACAGACTGAGGAGGTTTGTTACGCATCTGGCACCATGCGAGATCCTAACAAAAGCCACCAAGCCAAAGCACTGTGCTTTTGCCTCCCTCGCTCCATGCTTGTGGGTTAGCTATTCCTGGACCCAAGGCCCAGCAATGAGGCTGCCACAGAGACTGTGCTGCGCTCTGGTAGGAGCACGACAGCGCCCAGCATGTCCCAAGGAAGCTTCCTGAGGTTTGCCAGCTGGGAGCAAGGCTGCAGGTAGCCTGTAACATTATCCCATCCTGTCCCTCTCTTCTCAGTCTTCTCTGGCATTCATGTAACAAAGAAGGAAGGGGTTTGATAGATAGGGAAGCATCGCTATTAACTGGGACGCAGTGATGAAAAGGGAGCAGTCACAATGCCCAGGCCAAGGGGATTCAGTCACTACCACTCCCTGAGCTCTTGGTTAGCTCGTACTCCACATGATACAGCTGCAGAACATCCCAGGTACACGTCCTTCCTGTGCTCTGAGTGCCCTGCTGCTGGGTCGATCTTTAGGCACTGCTGTAGCAATCAGGAACAACGACAGTGATAATCCAGGAACCGGCACTTCATCCTTTTTGCGTGTCAGAACATAGGGCAATATTTTACAAAATCACACTATGCATGAAGTGTCCTCTGAATACAGCAGTGCGTATCAGCACGAAGTAATGGCGCGGCATAGAAAGCAGTGAGAAATGGTTTTCTTAGAGAAAAAATAGAGAAGATTAATGTGACCCAAATACAACTGTTTAAATAAAAACTTAACTGGTACATCAGCATTAATCCCTATTCTTGGGGAAAGAACTGCATAAGATTCAATCAAGCTAGGACTTGTCTTTTACATGCTATTTGTATACCAGCATCCTTCAACTCTGTGCTAGCCCACATGTTCACTACTGAATCAGGGAAAAAAAAAAAAGGGAAAGAAAAAGATACTACCAAGTAAATCACCAGCATGAGTCCATACAGACATCTGCTTTTTCCCATCCATTCACGTATTTACCAGGCTTGACCTACTTATCTGTGAGCAGCTGGCTTTAGGCAGTCACAGCCTAAAGCTGTGACTCCAGACTCTCAAATCACCCAAGAAATAAGTGTGAAGTACTCCCTAGGTACACTTACGCTTCCTTTGTTTACAACCCTTTCGATAAAGCAGTAAGCACAGAAGTCATCACAGAAGGCAAAACTTACCAAGTCTTTAAATGCCCCAAGAATGGCTGCCGTAATAATCCCCAGAAA
>JAWLRI010000540.1:810011-825397 GCA_034781795.1 Crypturellus tataupa | reverse complement strand
CAGAAGTCATCACAGAAGGCAAAACTTACCAAGTCTTTAAATGCCCCAAGAATGGCTGCCGTAATAATCCCCAGAAACAACCCGATAATATTCAGGACTGTGGAGGACCACAGCAGCCTATACAGGTGAACCACGTCTTGACAGCTGTTCACTCCGAGAAATTCATAGTAGCTGGAGGACTGTTCTGAACTGAAAGGGAAAGGAAACAACATAATTACTGAGGGAATAATTGTGCACATAATACAAGCACCAGAGGACCTGAATCCCTCCTGCTTGCTTTCGTTGGTGAAGTGCTTGATCCATATTCCTACTTCCAGGTACAAATACTGTTCAGATGAACCAGAGAAAGTCACTGTAGACAAAAGTGGCTCAGCTAACAGTAGCATTAGTCCCAGCAATAATTTGGCTAATCAGTGTTGGCACCAGCAGGGATTCTTTTGCTAAAGATCTCCGGACACAGACATGGCTCTAATAAATGGGTGCAGCCCTTGCCATTGTATGCCCTGGACAGTAACTCCCAGGGAAACGTGCTTAACACAGCTTTGCTCACAGCTCACCTGAAAATCTGCTGTTGCTTCCAAAGATGGGGAAGACAAGCTGCTTAAGCATTAATGCTGCCAAAGGAAAGGAGATTTTGCCAGCTGGCTACATGTGTTTATGGTGTCTGTGATTTGAAATCAACAGATGCCACAGAGTATTAATGGACATACAGACATTATGGACAAAGGAGCATAATGATGTGCCTTTAAACAATGAATTGTACTGTCCAGAAATCTTTGTTTATATTTGTGCTTTCAAATTTTGTAGTAGGATGTTTCTCAGTTTCAACAAGTTGAAACTGCAAGTCGGGCATCACAGGATGCCTGATTTGCAGTATCCATTGCATTATTTACAATGGCCAGTGTAGAATTTCCTGCACTTCTTTCCAGTATCGTCCTTAATGCTAGGCCACTACCAACCTCCTATCACAGCTATTTAAGATGAAAAGATTTTTTTAGACTCCAACTTGGCTTTTGCAATTGTTATGAAATTGCCATCAGGTTATTCTGGAAAGTAGAGTGAGCCCTTTCTGAGGTGTCCTTCTGTTCCCCTCTTCAGCACATGGGACAGTAGTGGAGACAGTTGGTAGAGAAAGCTCTTCAGGCAGCATGGAGAAACCCACAAGGCTTTTGAGAAGAACCAAACCAAACACAATAATTTCAGTAAATGCCAAGTCATTTGCTGTGGGGCATAGTCCTGGCACTGTGGTTTAGGCATCGCTGGATGCACTGTGGCCCTACTACATGAACCCAGATGTTGCTTGACTAAATAAACTCATAGTTTCAGCTGCCATCAGGATGATATATTCTGACTTCTAATCCTGGCTGTGCACAGGCCTTTTGCATGGTTGGCACCAAGTCAATCCACGTGATTTTGTCTCTTCCTCCTTTTCTTTCTAAATGTTCTAAAATTGAAAAGTCTGTAGGATAGAAAGATGGCCTCTTTACTTCGGATTTTTCCAAGCCTGTCTCATAAGACATTGCTCTTCCTGGTGAATTCCTGACATTGGCAGAATGCACAGGTTTAATTGCTTCACTAGATACTGCCACAGCAGTGATCAGTCCCAGATGCTTCAAACAAAAGGAGGGGGAAAGAGGCAAAGAAAGAAGAGGGAGTGTGAATGAATTGTAGAGAGTTACGGAGGTTGCACGCAGAGATGAAAGGGAAGTGCACAGAGAGCAAGTTGGGCAGAGGCTCTGCTCTGGGAAACTCTCCCTTGCCTCTTACATGTGGCAAGACATGATACTGCTTGCAGTTGAATTCTGTACATGCCAAGTGTGCAGTCAATTCTGTGAGCTTGTTTTATTTGTCTTCCACATTATAAACCCTTGAGCTTGGCCGTGATGTGGTTTTCCTAATGACCTTTTTGTTCCTGTTAAATTGCTGTATGGCAACCCTGTGTTATCTTTCAGCTGACCTTCAAAAGCATATCCAGACAATTCATCCCTTCTTATCCTCTCTCATCCCATGCTTTGTAATGATGAAGTCGAGTGGAAAGCTTCAGGGGACATTCACAAGGCCTGCTGTATCTATCTTATGGCAATTTACTAAAATTCTTTGCAAATAGAGGCTGACCGCAACTGAAGAGTTCTGCATTTGTCTACAATATAATCTCTACGTTATCTATGTTTCTACTTATTTTGTTTCCTACAGTTTGGTAGGAAAAAATGAATTAATTAAACCCCTTGAGAACATTGCATTGCATAAACAGCAGCACATCATGGTGGGACTGAGACTGAGTGGTTGATTTTAGAGCTGTGTGAGAAACAGCCAAGGATTTCCCAGAGAACATTAACTGCACATAGGTACTTACTTCTCACAGTTGTATAGGTCACAGCAGTAGCACGTGTTACTCTTTACTTTCAGCTGGCACTTGGTGTTTAAGGTATAACATGTCACCTGACAAAAAAAAAGAGAAGAGACTGACAATTATTCTCAGTGTTTTAGTGAAATCTTCAAGTCACCCAACTCATCCAAACTAAGCAGCTACTACAGTGTCAGGTTTTATTTACTGTCCTGCAGAAAGGATTCTGACTGTCCCAGAACCACAACTGCTGGGCAGAAGGACCTACTAGCACTTCCAGGAGTTTCGTTTGGGACAGCAACTCCGCAGTATTGAGGTCTACCTGCTATGGACCCTGGAGCTCCAAGAGCTTAGCTGCAGCCAGAGCTTCTAGGCTTTACAAGCCCTTTGCTGCCATGCACAGTGCTATTTTGGTAAGGCTCAGAGTCTGTAGTTGTGGGATGGGGATCCTGGTGGCTGTGACACAGGATGCACAAGTCTTTTGGGATATCCCATGGCAAGTCACCAAAGTGCGTAACCCCAACACTCCATAACAGCGGGGAAATGGACAAGAATGTCAATGTGTCTGACCCAACCACTAGTACAAGTGAGCTCTTTTGTTTTGGAAACATCCTCCTGAAGAAGCAAATAACTAGCAACAATTCCCAAACACACGACCACAAAACCACTCAGAAAAGATCCAACAAATAAGTACTACCTACAGCAGGCTCTTAAATATAAAGCTGAAAAGGTTATTTGTATGAGCAGGATTTCCAGGGCTTGGACAGATGTTAGATCAATAAATGTAGCCATATGCAAGCCACTATCCAGCCAGACAAGAAACCATTTTAATGATTCTTGCAGCAGAGTGAACATATATCTTTGCTGTCTACTACAGCAGGCTAAATGAAATGTCTGTAATAACAGTCTTCTGAAATCTTCAGCTTATTGAGTTTGAAATCCCGCAGAACTTTCATGCTTTAAAAGCCAGCAGAACACAAAACACATTCTTTCTGTATTTTTTTTTAATTTTGATAGAAAAAGCATGCTGTAACCACTGAGAAATATTCAGTTTTCAAAATGAAAATAGAATGCTATATTGAATACAAAATTCCTCTGGATGAAAGAGTAGCAGCAGCATACCTGCTTTGAGAGCCTGCCCTCAAATAGTCTCCTTTGCTCCAACTTAGCCACATGTGCTTTAGCCTGGGAGACAGGCCCCATAGAAGATTTTAAAGCATGTTTCTCTGCTCGAGAGTTCTGAGTCTGTGTGTCCTTTTTTGTGTGTGAAAACTGCCTCTTGCCGATGATTCTGTACTCCTCGTGTATGTTCACAATAAAAAGGAGAGCTTTACACACACACTCAACACCAGACAAAGTTCATCTCGCTGGTGCTCTCACACTTGCCACACTTGTTGCTTAAGCAGGATTTGCTTCAGCAGTGCAGCTTCAAGGGGTGTTAGGAGTCACAAGCAAGTTGCAAGAAAGGCGGTGGACTGCTTATGGCCAACAGCAAGGCTGAGAGTTAGTCTGTAATACAAATCAGCTATGCTAATCCAATTAAGTTGTAAAAGGAGAGGCTCAGTGTAAATCACAACACAGAAACAGAGTTCTCCGTTTGATACAGACACATCCCATCTATCACAAGAACCATCTCATCCTGAGACAGGACACCATTTTGTTAACCTTGTGCTGTTGTGTTTAAACTCAGTGGGATTTGACATAGGTCTTTGCTGACCTGAAATCAGCTGTGGTCTTCCTCAGCCTGAGCTGCAGGAAGCTGAGGACTTGTAATCTCCTCAGCTGTAGTTTCATTGTAACTGTCAGTGAAAGCATCAGCTTAGTCAAAGTCCAGCTTGGAAGTGACTGAGACATCACATGCAGGTACTTCTCAAAGCAGACTGAAAACTTGACCTGCAGCCAGTGTGTCTCTTACCAAGCGCATTTTGCTGGAAAGCCCTTGGACTTTTGCTCTGAGTAGACCTTAATATTTTGGTTTTGACCCTCTGCATGTGATCAGCATGACCTGGGATTCGCCTGTTTCAGACTCCTTCTCTTCCCTTGGTACACACACAGCTGGTATCAGATTGCTTCCTCAGATGGAGTAGACCCTACACAGGTGATTGCTCATGATACCCTGGCTTTGGGATACACTTATGATTTAAAATGAAAGCAGTTTTCTGTCTTCCACCTGGCAATAAGGCCAGTGTGCTTGGCCCTTTTTACTGTACAAGGCAAAAAAGACAGAAGACGGAGATCAGCAAGATCTTAAACATTTTTTTAATTGATTCTAAGCTATGAGGCATTAAAATACGGGCCAAGAGAGTTACTGTATTTGTCTATTTTTATCATTACATTTTAAAAACATACAGAAAGGAAGACATCAATACACTTTTTTAGGAGATGAGTGAGTAAATCAAAATAACTGTCTTGTGTGAGTAAGGGTGGTGGAAATAGGCCATTTGTGGGTATTCTGCATGTCAAATCCTTTTTTTTTTTTTTCATTTCACTGACCAGAGATTTAACCTCCTCATGTTCTCACTGTTTGTGCCATTCTATTTCTTCAACATCAATTGTTCTGATATTCTCACCTCATAGTAACAGCAAGAAAATCAAATTCCTTTTGCTTTGAGCAAAGGGAAGAACTGAAGCCAGCAAACTCCACAAGCTGGAGACCACTCACAGGCTAGTGATGACAATTGAGAGGAAACCCACACTCAGCAAACAATCTGCCCTTCTGCTTAGGTGTTTGCCTGGAATGCAGAGCATGTCCCTTGGTCATCACTTGGCTAACTTTAAAGAAGAGCAAGCCAAGTTCAGATGCTGTGGATCAGTAACTCTGAATTAGCACATGCTGTCTCTAGATCCAGAAAAACATTCAATAGACAAGTAGGTAAGAATGTTATTACAAAATAAATATTTCAAAAAGATGCACTTTTTTTTTTTTTTTTCCTTTTGCCAGAATAGAGTGAGAATAGTTCAGGGTGGCCCAACTTTAAACATTCCCAGAATCTGCAGACAGAGGAGAGCCTGTGTGGCCAGAATCACATAGCTGGGGCTTACGTGCAGGGACATGCAGCCAATGTGACCCCAGCAAAGAGAGAGTGCTCCATGCCTACTAGAGGGACCTGAAGCATTTCCTGCACCATATCTGTGTCTGAGTGTGCATGCACACTTCAGAAGAGGATGCAGTAAAACATATAGGAAAAGGTGTTATCCCAGGTCATAAGTTTGGGTAGGTCCTTAAGCAAGGAGATCAATGACATTCTTTTGCAATGCCTTTTTGTTTTTTTTTTTTTTTTTTTTTCCTAGGAATCAACAACAGGATGTCCTAGCAGTAGGATTTAAACATTATTAGTGGTTTAACCAATAAAATATTTAGCTAAGCTGTCTGAATTATGAACAGCAACATTCCCCATAAACATTTTCACAGCCCTCAGAGGAACGGTGGTAAAGGACATCTGGCTTCTTGTAAATTAGACTACTGTTTGTCTGCTTGATTTCCTTTTCACTCACACCAATTTACAATAATAATAATAGGAAAAATAGGAAAAGAAACTAAATTTGGACTTCTCAGGAGGCTAGCCATTTGGGTATGGGCACTTTTCTAACCATGTTAATGTCATTGAGATAATAAAAAAGCTGAGTACAGACCACTGACATTCTTGGCATGTGCTCAGTAAATACAGAGGAGATTTGAAGTCTTCTGGGCAACGCAGATGGATTCATTTAGATATTTCCTATACCACTTAAAGTCAAGAAAAGTCTTCTTAGAGAAAGATGCCACTGTAACAAATACATTCCAGACAGCTATTATCCAATTTAGATAGACTAGGAAACATTTCAGTTCCAGAGTAAATACTCTGAGTATCAACAGTGAAGATGGCTCAAAACTTCATTGGTTTAAAGATTTACAGTGATGGGAGGCTTGGACACGTGAGGATTTACTTGTGGAAAATGAAATACTTTTGGGTTTCTAGCAATGCCCTACATAGGCAGAGACCCTCTCAAGCATTTGCCCCTCTGCCCCAGCTCACCAAATCACAATGGAAATGAGCGTGTTATGATGTTACTTTGTTTACCTCTGTCTGGTAGGCATCATATAGGAATCCTACTCCACTTGAATAAAACTGGCACCTTCTGTTATACAAAGGTCTGGGTTCCTATAAAAAGAAAGAAAGAAAAAAAAAACAATCAAAAAAGCAGTCGGTTCATAAGAAGTGTGAAGTTATCGTGTCCCATGCTCCATGCTTACATCCCTATGGAACTGGAGCCAAAGCAACTCTTTGAATAAGCAGTGCACATATTTCTCTGCTGGCTTTTTCCAGAACAGATCTCCTCAGGGTTACATTTTCCTCCCTCATTTTGTCACTAATCTATGTGTGTTAACTTTCCTTTGCCCTAGTCACCTCATTTGAGAAGGCAATGCCATTGGCATTTAATAACATTCTTCCCCAGTGCTGAATAGTGCTGCTCTGTGAGAACAGTCTTTCTCACCCAACACCAAACAATTACTTTTCTTTTCACCCTGGAGATTTGGGAGTTCCTTTTTAAAGGATTTCAGCAGTGTCCACAGCGAAAGCTGACAAGATAAAATAGCTAATGTTTTAAGCAATACTACAAAAGCCAAAAACAAGACAAATAATAATTGAGAAATGAAGGCATTAAGGAGAAGCAATTCACCCTAATCCTAAGTTTGCTTTTGCCTTATTTTTTGTTTACACTTACTACAAAAGATGCATTCACTGCTCTTAATTCGTATTTTGCTTGTGACAGCTCCCACAAGATAATATAAAGGAAGAACACAATAAAATGTCCTTGGGCAAAAGGAACGTGTGTTTCTGAACTTGGCACACAGCCACTCGAAGGCTATAGGGTGCAACCTCAACCAGTTCCAGGACTAGACCATATTTGACTAGGGAGGATTTGATGACAGATAAGTTCTCTGTGACCAAACATATACCCCAAAGCAAAGGTTGGGAATGACTTTTGTTGGCAACAAAGTCTTTTCTCAACACTTTGGCACTTTTAAATCCAGTCCTAAGCCATGATCTGTGCCAGCAAAAGCACTCATGTCCTCCAATATATCAAATCACTTGGAGGAGGGAAGGTGGAAACCCACTGTCAGTCCCTCTTTCCACGCTAATTTACAAGCAAAGGGATCCTGAACTGTTAGCAGAAATCTGTGCCAGCTAACTTTCACTGTGGCACCACGGGTTTCAAAATTCTATGGCCCATCCAGGAAAAAAAACAAAACTGCGGGAAGAGTTGCACTAAGATCATTTCTCAGTATTCTCTGTTTGCTGGATAATGAAGTGTGAACTGTATAAATCTGCTGAGCCAAACTAGATAATCATTAAAAATGCAGAGCTAGGCAGGAATGCAGACAAGTCGGTGAATAAAACTCATGCATCAACTTGCTTGACTTTTTGATTACCCTGGCAAACCCAACTCCTAAGGGCTGGGGAAAGGTTAACTTCCTGCATCCAAAGGTATTTACTTATATCACAGAAACAAAAGAAAAATGCTCAGTGACTCTTTTTTTTTTTCTCTTTTTTTTTTTTCTCTAGAGGGAAAGCAAATACCACACAAACAGCATGCCATATCTTGAACTAGGACAGAGCTCTTCTGTAGCTCTGGGAAAATATCGTTACCAATTTGTTGAGTCCACGTTACAAAGCAGATTAGCAAAACTCAAAACATGCTTTTAATCATGACTTCCAGGGACAGAGTTGCTTGAAGGACTCGCAAGTTTTAGTTTGCCTTCTAGCAGAGGAAGAGTAGGACCACCAAAAGGCTGGGCTGTCCTTTCAGAGACTAGCATCCTCCAGCCCTGGTTTCATCTCTTGCATACGGGTTAAATGGGAAAGAAGGAGAGTGAGGAAAGCAGAAGGGACACAAGAGAGCAGTGGGAATGGCTTTTTCTATCATGAGGAGTAAATTCTTTTAAAAGTGTTGTTTATCCTAAGCACAGTAGTAACAAGCTTCATTCTGATCCTGGAAATGGGCAAGAGAACCTAGGTGGTTTTCTCCTCGATCCTGATTGTGAGAGGGAAGGGCTTGGGGAGGAGTGGATGGATCCTGGAGGTCCACAAGTGTTTGCACAGCTAATGTCAGCAACAGGAATTTGGCTTTTATGTTCATGGGACCCTCTGAGGATCAAGGACAGCTTGCAAGAAATGTGACCCACTTAAGTGGAGCAAAAACATTTTTGCCAGCAGGCTGGTCAACCTCGTGAGGACAGTTTTAAATTAGGAAAGACAGGAGAGGGAGATGAGGATCAATAATCAAGTGAGGAAGTAGCGGACTGATTTGGTAAGTGAAGTGGATAGTGTGGACAGAAGGGAGCTCATAATCAAAAACAGGTCTATCTGGGTCTGCGTCAAGCATAAAGGACACACATAAATAAGGAAGTACCTAAGGGACAGCAAGGACATAGCTCTCATAAGTGTTATAGGAAATCAGTATGACTGGGTGCCCTTCTGAAGTGCCTGTACACTAGCACATTCACCATGGAGAACAAAAAGGAAATGTTTGAAGTCTGCATGCAGCTGCAGAGCTGTGATCTCACTGGGATTGAGCAGACGTGGTCGCTCACATGTCTGGAAGGCTGATGGACACCGGATGTTTAGGCAGACTGCGCTCAGTCTGGTGAACCCAAATCAAACCGATGTATGGGGATCTAAAGATAGCAAAGATTATCAGAAAAAGATTAGCAAAACTAATGACTTCATTGAGAAACCCTCAGCAGAACTCAACACTTGCAGCATACAGATTTTAAGTACAGGTACACTGGGGAAGCTGAAAGGTTGAACTGGTAAAAGCTTCAATTCAAATTTGATTTCCTTGCCACAGAGATGATGTGGTTTGTCTGACTATGAAGGCCTTTATGTGCATAAGGCCCATATAGACATTAAAAAGTGTTTAAAGTTATCCAGCAATATGTCATACTGCATTAGCACCCATTATATTTTATTAGCCTCTCCAGTAACAAGGAATATGAGACAAATTTCAAGGCCGTGAAAGCATTCCTGCTGGACTGCTCAAAAAATACCCCATATTTTCACATTACTTGCTGCAGATTGTGTATGAATACTCGGCAGTCCTTGATTCTACTGCTTATAGCAATACTGGTAGAGGCAGAGCTACTTTTATGCGCTAGATATATGCGCTTTTTCCCAGCTATTAGCAGTGCCTTTAAAATATATATCAACAATATTCTATTTCCTCATATTTCTGCATATAAATAAGTCATATTAAAACAACATTTTCTAATCTCAGATTTATGGCAGTTTGACTGTATGTGCACATTATAAACAAAATACACACTATTACAAATACATACTATTACAAAGTAAAAATGTCACCAGAATATAATAAAAAGACCTGAATACACACACAGACAGAACAGAAAAGATGACTACCACTTCGAAGCTCTGTGTAACATGGATACCAAACAACCAGGACAAAGCCAAGCACAATGAGCTAAGAGCTCATATTTTCCAGCTCTCAGAAGGATTGAACAAAAACCAACCATTTTTTTTCCTTTACATCAGTAAATAAACTACATTCCTATAGAGATTTCTTCATCATTTTGCCAGTCAGCTAGTGTCTGCCCTCCTCATTTATCAGTTCAGCTGTAGCCAGGAGACCTTTCCCACCTGCCCATCTCCAGTTACTCAAGGAGGCACAAAAGGGGAATACATTACGTAGTGTTTATTAATATATTAATATTATATCTTACTGGTAGGTATGTTTCAAAAACAAGGTCTGGGGAAGTTCCTGGTAATATCTGGTCTGGTAACGGGTTGTGTTGAGAAATACTTTTGAACTTGTGTTGAGAAATACTTTTGGACTTATGGCACTCCATGAAAACTTGAGGCATTGAAGCCAGTGGAAGGTTTGCTGCTGAATTCAACTAGAATAGGATTTCACTTTTAAGACTAGGCTGCTGAAAAACATTTTTGAGCTTTTGGGATTGGACTAGCATTGCCCTGCAGGGCTTACTGTGTTCCATGAGAATTTGGGTTATAATTTTCAGAGATGTCCAGAAAAAATCTGGAAACCTAGATACCTTTAACTTCATGCAAATCACAAATTGAAACCTACAGAGCAAGCTATAGCTCTCCCTGATCTTAATCCACTGTTTCTTTTTCAATATTTTATTTGCATGTGTATTAGGAAGTGGGAATGATAAACACAGAGCTAACAGGGAAGACTTTATGCCATGAAAGATAAAAATTCATACAAATATGGAGGATTTTTCTTGCTTTCTTTTAAAAGCATACTGCAAAAAAATAAACTAGTGGGAGCACTGCAATGCATAGTTTTTCTAAGGAAAGTATTCTTTGAACAGTACCTTTTAGCAGCAGATTTTGTACAACATCTTTGGGGGAGGGAATGGTATGGAAAGTAGATTTTTCTATTCCAGTTCTCGTTCCCTTGGAGAATGCATATATTTTGGATAACATAGGGAAAATTCCATTTCACTTATGTTTAAGTTCTCTTTCTGAAAACTGAGGTATAGCATACACTGTATTGACTGAATTTTATCCCATACTTTACAGATGAAGAATATTACTAATAATTTATTAAAATAATTATAGATTAAGGGCTATTTTTTTCCAATAATAGTATTTATTTGGTTTTAGCTTCCGTGGCTGCATTGATAGAAGCAGAACAATCAGTGCCAGGGAATGTTCCCATGGCTGAAACTTGATCATTTATCCCATTAAATTGTTAGAACAGTGTCTGTGGTGATAGCTTTGGCCAGAGTGAACTATCACTCTTCCAAAATAATTCCTGGGCATGATTTGGGAATTAACATGGGCCAAGGACCATTCCCAGTGAGCAATTTGGACCTTGCCATGCTGTTTGTGACTCTGAGAGACTTAAACTGTAAGGACGTGGGTCGTCCCATGCCAGCTGGCCTGGGGACCACAGAACAATCCTGGGCACATGCAGAAAAACTAATATAGATAAAAAAGGAGTCCAAAACCAGACTCGTGGTTATGATGGTTCATCAACTTGAAATATTTCATTTTCTGTTTGTGCCTTACTACTACATTTTTCCAGGTCTTTTCCATCTATAGCATAGTTAGCAGTAGTTTACACGTACATGGATAATTGGTAAAACACTACCCCCCACATGTCTCATGGAATGTGACGTGTGTAAGTAGGGGCAGTACTTTAAAAACATAGGCATTTCACAGAGCAGTTACAAAAGAGCAGTCAGCGCCCAATGGTGGAAACTTCTGGGTCGGACAGAGCATGCCTGGCCCCGCACCCAGCTCCATGGGCCTCATCCGCACCAGGGACTGCCCTTCCAGGACCGCCAGGCAGCTCTGGGCCCCCGCTGCCCTGCACTGAGTTACCCACACTCTTTCAGTCAGTGCCATGGATGTTAATGAGCAGGAGCTTCAACCAACCACTGTGAATCCATCTCTCAGTCACTAAAACATCCTTAATAAAATGGTGATTACATGGTTGAGGAAACCTTTCAAATGGATTGTTACAGGCTCCTTTGACCTAAGCTGGACACTTGACTATTGTGTGTTGATTCAATGTCTAAATGTATTGTCCTTGCCTTATAAGTCAGGGTTCCCAAAACTACAGTGGAACAAACTGTTCAGCAGCCAAGCTGCCATGCGATACCCGCTAGTGCAACTAGAAGGATAAGGGATTCTCTAGTGCAAATAAGTCATTTCCAGCTTTGCCTAAATACTTAGGTGTAGTTGAGAAAGTATTCATTTAAAATTGCCCTCATGCCATGAGAGCAACGCCATGAGAATCACTGCAGGCAGCAGTCACCGCTTATCATTTCTTGTGTTTCCCTGTGCCCCCTGCATGGACATAAGGTAGAAGCTAATCTTCCAGTTTACAGACCTCATCTGCCTTGTCTCCTATTATGAAATAATCTAAATCCAGTGCTGAAAATAGGAAAAGCAGCTGGTATGGTCTAAACGATTTCTCTCACAGATCAGATTTATTTTGTGCTGTGCTTTCCATGAGTTCTTTTTAGAATTTCTATTTAACTGGAAAGATCAAGTCCTACAGAATTTTCTTAACGCTTAGAAGCAGTAGACAATTATTGCAAGTGTTTCAAAGCACCAGCTACTCAAAATCACCTGCATATTGTCACAGGTGAAAGACTGCATACATGGTTGCACTTCATTTGGGATTTTCAAATGGGATTTTCTCCCATTTAAAACATTTTGTAGTGATAGGCCTAGTGTCATGTTCCTTTTTTCATGGAAGATTTCTGGGCTGATAGTACCACTGCAGTTTAAAAAAAGCGCCTTCAGATGCTGGAGAGACCCATTGCTAGTGGTTGTGCACAGAGAGGTTTGTTCTTGGATGAATGGATAAAGTTCTGCTATGAAAAAGATTAAATCCTTTTTTTTTTTTTTTTTTCAGCTGCTTTTGGCTACATTTTCTCTGGTCTGAGGCCAGCAGAAGGGCCCCGTCAGCCTTCATCAGCATGCACAATGCAGAAGGATGAGAAATTAAAATGCAAGAACGGATCCCTTTGCACTTAGATATTAAATCTGAGGTTAAAAATCTTAGGTTTCCCATTGGCTTTTAAGTTTCTAATAACACAGTTAACTGATATTATTCAAAGCTGTAATTTTAGTTACTGCTTGATACAATTATATATTTAATTGCTTATTATAGCTGATTACTTACATTGATTACATTACCTTGATTATAGGGTTTGTTACATCAACTGATTGCTCTGTCTTGATTATAATGATGATGTGTCATGTGAGTAATTATCTTTTTCACAAGAATGCAAGAACTGCTTATTTTGTTTCTGCTACTGTAACGATGCAATGTAATATGCAGTACAACCCTCCTCCTCCCCTTTTGTTTTAATACTATCACAATATATAAGAATACATAAGTCTCTAAGTGTACTACTACAGGAACTGTCATTTTGTATGACAGTAACCTTTACACTACTGAAGAACTAAGTATCTTGCTTACTTGAGTGTAGTTTTTTTTACATTTATGATATTCTTTTAAATTTACTTTCCATTTAAGAAAGGAAAAGAGGCTGCATCAAATATGTCTAGCTGAGCAACATGTATTCAAACAAAATGCTTGAATCGTAATTAATACCACAGTGAGAAAATGTTGTTAATTTTCAAGGCACAGCAAGGCACCAACAGGAGTCTTTAAATGTGCCTCATTATAATATAGGTAATATAATAGCAACTCTGTGTTCTGAAGTTTTATATTAGGTACTGACCAGAAAACACATAAAGTAGATGTTTATGCCCAGGAATTTGCCACCAAAGCTGCCTATCACCCCGTTGAAGAAAGTCTCCCACTGACAGACATCACTGCACACCAGATGCCATGGTGAAAGGGTTTGCATGGGTGGAAGGGACTGCACAGTTAGATCCCAAAATATGAACAGAAGAGAGTAAAGGGTTCACTGTAGAAGCCCTGAGAGAAAGAGACAGACCTAAGCTATAAAATTAAGATGGCTTAAACAATTAATAAAATGATTCATGTATATGCTGATTGTTGAGGTACAATGAGCTTTCCCCCATTCCAGTGGCTCATCACTTTGAAGTATTTCAGAAGATCAGAGATGTTCATGTGCATAATCAGTGCACCCAGGACCAAAAACACTGCACCTACTAGTGAGTGGGAGCACAGCAGAAGCTTGGGCAGGCTCTGTAGAAATTCCTTTACAGGTATGATATCCTATAAACATACTTTTTAAAACTTAGGATTTCTCACCACAGACTAACTAAATAAATTACAAACACGAATCTCCATAATTTACCAACTTTGGTACAATAAATCTTTCCATATGCTCTAAATGATCCTCAGAAGAAATTATCGAATACCTGAGAACATACTGGATACTATTTGCAGTTGTACAGTCCACCCATATCCACCCATAGAAAGCAATTTCTGCTACATGATATTATTATTCATACTTATCATGGTATAAAAATCAGTCAAATAAAGCCTATGTTTTTTGAAATCTCTTCCCCAGACCAACGGCAGCACACACTTAATGTGTCCTAAATTTTTACTCTACTAGAATTTAAGGAATTTTTGTGCTTTGCTGGTTTATATCAACGTGAAAAAATGGCATATTTTCCTTTGCTCACCCCACTGGTTTCTGCCCAGAGCAATTCAAAGGACCGGTTTTCACTTAACAAATGATGGGAAAAAATGCAAGGTATTACTTGCATTGCCATTAAGTCTTAATTCTATTACTAACTAACTACTGCTTTCCCTCTCTGTGTATCTTTTTAAGCCCTCAGTTTTTCTAACAGAGTACCTATTGTATCTACCTGCTGATAGCCCTTGGCAACCCTTCTGAGAATAGAAAAACAATGAAGGAAAATCTCTTCTGTTGGCAGTTCATAAAAGGAAAATAGAATATGCTTTTCAGAGAAGATTGCAATCTCCATGCCCTAGTCACCACATTTTTCATGATTAAATTATTAACTTAGTTTGTATGTTTTCATAGATTCCATGATGACTAGTGCTTTGAAAAGTAAGGGTAAAGATGAAATAATTCAATGAATCCCAGAATGGTTGAGGTTGGTAGGGACCTCTAGAGATCATCTAGTCCAACCACCCTGTTCCTAGATCACGTGGCACAGGGTGGCATCCAGGTGGGTTTTGAAGATCTCCAGAGGAGACTCCACAGCCTCTCTGGGCAGCCTGTTCGAGGGCTCTGTCACCCTCACAGTAAAGAAGTTCTTCCTCACATGGAGATGGAACTTCCTGTGTTTCAATTTATATCCAGTCTCCCTTGTCCTGTCACTAACCATTGCTGAGAAGAGTTTGGCTCCATCTTCTTTACATTCACCCCTCAAGTATTTATACATATTGATCAGATCTCCTCTCAATCTTTTCTTCTCCAGACTAAACAGGCCCAGCTTGCTTAGTCTTTCCTCATACCATCTTCGTCACTTTATGCTGGAACCTCTCTAGAAGCTCCACGTCCCTCTTCCACTGGGGAGCCCAGAACTGCACCCAATACTCCAGGTGCGGCCTCACCAGAGCTGAGTAGAGGGGCAGGATCCCCTCC
>JAWLRI010000540.1:796906-809911 GCA_034781795.1 Crypturellus tataupa | reverse complement strand
CTCCTGATGCAGCCAGGATCCCATTGGCCTTCTTGGCCACGAGGGCACATTGCTGCCTCATGGTTAACTTGTCAACCTGGACTCCCAAATGCCTCTCTGTGGAGCTGCTTTCCAGCAGGTCAAACTCTAGTCTATATTGGTACCTGGGGTTATTCCTCCCCAGGTGCAGGATCCGGCACTTGTCCTTGTTGAACCTCATAGATTCCTCTCTGCCCAACTCTCCAACCTGTCCAGGTCCCTCTGAATGGCAGCACAGCCCTCGGGAGTGTTGGTCGGTTCTTTCATTTTTTTTTTTATCATCTGCAAACTTGCTGCGGGCACACTCTGTGCCCTCATCCAAGCCATTGATGAGCAAGTTAGACAGTGCTGGGCCCAGTGCTGACCCCTGCAGGACACCACTGGCCTCCAACTAGACTCAGCCCCATTTATCACAACCTTCTGATCTCTGCCATCCAGCCAATTCTCAATCCACCCATCCACTCATCTAATCCACACTTCCTGAGCCTGCCTATGAGGATGTTATGGGAGACGATGTTGAAGACCTTGTGGAAGTCAAGGCAGACACCATCCATGGTTCTCCCATCGTCCATTCAGCCAGTTACCCCACTGTAGAAGGCTATCAGATTGGTCAAACATAGTCCATTCTGACTACTGCTGATCACCTTTTTTTCCTTCATATTTTGATTCCAGCTCTTAATTCAACAAAGCTAAACCAAACTGATTTTTGGGTGTAAGGGAGCCACATAATGCATCGTACAGATGCAGAGTACAGTCTATAGAAACCAGGATATCTGTATCACTTTAAACATGAAGTAAAATCTGTTCCATCTGTTCTGGAATCAGGAGAGTAAAGCACGCAGAATTTCCATCTGTATGTCTACAGGTGATTACAAAATAAATATGAAATGGTCAGTTGAGTCTGCATCTAGCTAATTAGTCTGAAAGCAAAGTTAAAAGATTTAAGTTTTCAAGCCAAAGAAATAGGAAGTGCCAGACTTCCTATTAGCCCCATGCACTGGAAGTTGTTGTGCTCTGCTGTACTTTGACCTTGAGCTCTCTGTGAGACAGGGTCATGCAATTAAATGGCAGTGATATGTAACCATTAGCTTTCACATACTCACACTCTAATATTTTCTTAGAGTGCACATCATTGATTTATTTTAAAATTAAATAAAAGAGCAGGATGGTTTCCTCCTTAATGTGTGCCAATTTAGTAGGATGTCCTTTATTGCATCTTCAGGGAAGTTTTACCTCAAAGTTTCACTACTGCAAGTCAATCTGCCAAACTGAAGACATTTAAAGGGAATTTCAATATGGGGCATCTCTGCAAGGGAAATACAGTGAAGAAATGTTTGTGCCACAACGCTGGTAAAGCTCGATGAGTCCTTGCCTCCCCATGAGTGAAGGCTGAAGGCTTCTGTCATTTACAGTGGCCAAGGTGAAGAGCCAGGAGGGCCTGAGACAGACTGCTCTCTTGCCTTGTCTCAAGCATGAACAGAAATGAGGCGACCATGTGGTAGACGATCTAGAGAGATGTAGCTATGAAAGAAACCAGGTATTTCTTTTCTCCTTTTCACTGACAAGAGAATTATTCTTTGGCACCTGAACACTATGTGTGTGCTCTCTGCCTAATTCTTTAGACATTAATATTTGGTTGACACAGTGCCAACCCTTTTCCTTCAGCAAAACAAGCCACAGCAGGCAATAAAAAGGGATTTTTAAGCATTTTCAAATCAGCTAAACCTGATAGGAATTTCAAGGAAGAAAATAAAAAGGAGCTATACAACCAGGGGCTTTTTTTCCTGCCAATATGAGAGACTCTGCAAATAGGAAGGGAAAATCTAAAGAGGTTCTCCCAAAAAGGACTGTAATTACTTTTCTTGCTGGAAAATGTCTGGCAATGAAATTAAACGACCCCACCAGATTCTCTGTAATACCAATATACTCAGTCTGTATGTGAGCACTTGGCCAAAAGCAGAGAAACATCGGACCAGAGACTCTTCAGAAAAAAATATTCTGAAGCTTTCCCCTTTTGCTCTAAAACAGAGCTGAAGTGGGAGCTAACAATTCAGCAGAGGTCTGATGCTTGAGTTTATTCTATAGGAACACAGTAAATGTGGCTACTAATACCTTATAAAATGACTGTCATTATAGGTAACCCAAATTCCTCTTCCTGGTGGGCATTACAGACCACTAATTCAGGGGTAGTCTTAACTCACTTAGCTACATTACCCTGAAGCATTACATCTTTATGTTCAGATTTTTTTACCACACTGATGCTTAATCCCTCTTGACAATCCCTCTTGAAGTGCTTGCTCCAATTCTTAAATTAAGTACACACAAAAAGAATAAATTTCCCCCTTGTAATTTATTAGTGCTATAGGAAGGTACTTTATGCCTCCCTTCTCTCTGTCACATGCAAGATCTAACACTAGTAGTTAATACACTGGGATGGTAGAGCATTGGTTTAAAAATGCACTGCATGCTAACTAAAGCATTTTGTATTTAGGAAGTTCATGAATAAAACATTCTTCACTTCAGTGAACCTTCAGTGAAAGTCAAAAAAAGTGTCTGAGAGTTTTGCACTAAAACTAAAACAATGCATGTTTGGAAAGTGAACATCTTCACTGCAAACACTGGTACTAGACTACTGCCAGCTGTCAGTTAGAAATGATTAGTGCTCATGCTTGCTTAAAAAAATGCAAACCCTTTATTGTATATGCTAAGCCATGCTATTATATTAATGAGTCATGCAGGATGGAAATGGAATTAAAAGCAATTAGCCATATTTTTTGTCTCATGTAGCCGCATGGAGAAGGTAAAATGCATTTAGGGTTTTTCTCCAGAGAAGGCAGGTAACTTAATTGAGATGAGAAATTGCTTGTTCTTGGAGTTGAGTTTTCCACTACCAGTTGTCACGGTAACAACTTGGATAGAAATGAAATGCAACTATTTGTTTTTTTTTCTATCAAATGAAAGGGCAACAGATTTGTTTAGAACGTACTCAAATGGCTTCTTAAAAGATCTGCAAAGGCTGGCTTGAAGTGTGCAGGGCTTTGGGGCATGAAGATGGGGCTTCACACAAACCGTGGCTTTATGAAGTCCTTCTGCGGTGCATAAACGCAGTCGCTCCCAGCAAAGCCGCCAGGGAAACCCGGCTGCAATTCTTGGCTGCGCTTCTGTAATCTGCACAAGAAACTTCAAAGAGAGTGACACTCTCAGCCCGTACAGGCGGCTGCATCTGCAACCAGCAGATGGTGCCATAAAACGCACGGATTTGTGAGCGCGCACATCCAGCCCCAGCAACCCTGAAGCGGCAGAGAGCAGGCAGCGTGCTGGGGCACGGGGGGGGGCCTGAGCTCCTAGCGGTGCCTCCCTCGTGTTGTTATCGGATCTTTAGTGCCTTTGAGGTTGCGCTTCTTTGATTAACTGCCGCCCCAAACAGTGGTCTCCTACAAGGTCTCCTAACGTTTCAGGCATCGCTGGATTCACCAAGGCTGGATTCACTTGGCCGAGCCAAGTGAATGCTGCAGCCAGAAGAACTGGCCCTGTTCTCCATCCAGTTCCCAGTTATACTTTCCTACCTCTTGCCTTGTGCTGGCACTGACCACGCTGTGTGTTCCTGATTAACTGGATGAGGAACCAAGTCAGCAAAGACACATATGACACGTATGACATTTTTTTTCCCTTCAGTCTGTCCCTAGGCAGGCTCATGAGTCTTAGTGCTAGTATACAAGAGAGGAGGCAGAAACACGAAGTAGGGAGGAAGGTCCCACTTTTTGACAGCCACCCTATTTCAGCTGTCTCACAAAGATTTTTTGGCCGCAGACAGCTGACCTGAGCCACAGTACTTTGCAACCCTGAACACACTGAAAGCTCTGACGGTTGCTGAGGCTGATAAAACTCAGACTGCAAACGCAGCTTCACTGCTCTCCTCAGCAGCCTCTCCATTTGTGAAGGGAGCCAGAGCACCAAGTGCTCAGTGTCCTGTCGAGTCCATTCGTTCGGACTTTTGCCTTGGGAGTTTCCAGTCTAACACTTATCCTTCCTTCATATCCGCAAAGCCAGTGTTTTCCCCACACACTCCACCAGTGCTCACTGTAACTCAGCAGGGCAGACTTCATCAGCAATACACTATTTTATTAGCTTAGAAACATACTGCTCTGGCTTTCTGATCAGCGCCCTTAGAATCTGGTTCCCAATGCCCTCCCTGGTGGGTAACCAGGACTGGGCAGTTCTGCTCAGTCTGCTCTCCACTGCGGGGGCAGTGGTGCCCCAGCTCTCCCAACACGGCATTCTCCTTTCTAACTTCAGAGGGTTGTGCTTGCACTCACAGCAGCCCCAGCCACTAAAAGACAGCAGAAAAGGGCAAAGGCTTGAGGATATACAGCCTAACTTCCTCGCAACTGAAAGGAGAAGGGACAACCTATTTAGTTTCACGGCCACTCATCACCACATGGTGATTTTGTAGCTTTTCAGGCATAAAATACCACACAACTAATAGTGCATTTTCCACAAGTTTTCTGTGAGAAAGAAACCACAACCCCTACCTCCCTGGGCAGGTTTGTAGCTGTGGTTCAGAGGCCAGAGGGCACGTGGCGGCCGGGCTGCCAGCAGTGTGTAAGTGCTCAGGGCCCACAGCAGTTCCAGCTGCAGCTCCACGGATCCCGGCAGGTCACGTGTGGGTCGCACGAGTGCGCAGCCACATCAGGGCTGTCATACTGCCACCACCAATAAATTCAAAGCAGAGGGATCAAGACTGTCTGTCTCCAAAAGCGTAGGCAACTGCCCACAGGAAGAAGGGATGTGTTTGCAGGACTTCAAGCAGAACTGTCAGTCACAAGGCAAGATGGGCCTAGTCTAAATCCTTTAAGAAAACTGAAAGAACTAAAACTCACATTTACTCAAATGTTAGTTTTGCTGGGACTGGCTGGAACTGCGGTTTCATAAAGTAGCTATTTGTTCACTGCATGTTCACCATATTTCCATCACATAATAGGGCAGCTTTTGAGCTCTCCTAACCAGAGGTGAATTCACATGGGCAGTCTCCAGAGGAAGACTCACTTTCCCATCAAACCTCTATTCTTCCCAGAAAGTGAGTTTACATAATCCCCCTCTTGCTAAACAGTATATTGACTTAAGATGCCTGAAGAGAAGACAAATACTTCAAGTTTAGTTTCTAAATTCCCAAAGCTACAGGGAATTATCCAGTTGATAATGCTTCAGCAGTAGTTCACAACTCCCACAGTCAAGCAGAAGAAACCACAACAGCTGAAAATGAAATGAAAAGAATTTAAATGGATGTAACAGATCTAGTAAAGATCAACAGGTCTCCATTGATCTCCGGCAAGATAATCTTATGGGTAAATTCATTTTATCTTGTCTTTGGATCGGTTTTTACAACATTTTGCATTTCACCACTTCCCTCCTAGTTCCTTACTTGTGGAGACTTAAGAAAACCCTTGAATATGGTTTATCTATATAATAATAGACTTCTGAAATCTTCAAACAGTGCAAAATGTTCTCTGAAATAATGGCTATTGCAGAAGAACAGCTTGGAAGAACTTAAGTCACACAGCCCTTGGTCAAAGTTTTAATTAGATCTTACAGCTCTCTCCGGCAGAAGAACAGGGTTCCAAGAACAAGAGGACAGTACGATGTATATGCAGAGCAATTCTAATATGTAGATTTATGCTGTCCCTTCCTTGCAACACATACAATCAGACTCTCTTAAAAATCACTTCGTTTTAAAGCAAGTTCATACCTGACCATAAACTTCGCTAATACAGAACTTTAGCTAGGAGAATGTAGCAGTCATTAACAATAAAGTACAAAGGGGTCGTTATCAAAGACTTTATCTCTATAAACATAGAAAATTCTGCTAAGGTCATGCTTACAAGAAAGACAAAAATGTTAGTGAAAAGGCAGTTATTATGCCTCCATCCAAACCTCCTTACTCTTTTCTGAATTTTAGAATGGAAATCTAATGCCTCTTTAAATATGTCTGAACCTGAATTTTAATCCATAGACTATATTCTTTTAGTTTTTGTTCAGTGTCAATGCAAAATCCTGCACCTGGGATGGAATAACTCCACACAATAGCTCAAGTCAAATAGCAGTTCTGCAAAAAAAGGGACCCTTGCAGCAGTGAAGACCAGTTGATAGTTCAACTGGGCTACATTAGCAAGAACATGCCCCGTAAACTGGAGGAAGGGGGTTGCTTCTCTCTGATGAACACTCACGAGGCCACATCTGAGTACAGATTTTAATCCCTCTCCAAAATAAGAAAGGCATGAACAAACTGCAGCAATACCAATGGAGGGACACAAAGATGAGCAGGAGTCTGGAGAACATGATGTATTAGGTCAGACTGAAGGAAAGAGACTTGTTCAATGTGCAGAAGGGAAGGCATAGGATGAGATATTTTGTTGGCTTGAGCTACCTAAAGAATCACTAGATACAAAGGGGTGCCCAAAGAAAGGACAAGAGCAACAGTCACAAGTTGCAGTTTCACTTATACATCCTCTGGTGTTCTCATTCCTGATATCTCCTAGCTCTTTAGCTCTGATTTATCTTTTAGTTGTCTCTGTTCATAAATCTGCCCTAATGTTTTGTGTGAATTCCACTCTAGGCAACACGACCAAAGAACAGGTCTTACAGTCAAGCAGATGAGACTTCCCCTGAGTTTCTCCCAGAACCTTCAGACACGTCAGACTCTCTTTTTATCCCATACTATAGGAAAATGTGACTGGCCAACTTACAAGTATTGCTGTTCTCTGATTCTCAGTTAAGGATGTAAAAAGATGATACAATTTGTCTTCACAGCTTAAAATGTTTGCCCATGCTTTAGCTACCTGTCGTCTTCCTGACCTCCCCAGAAAGCTCTGGTAGACAATTCCCTCACTTCATGAGTGGATTTCTTGTTGCTCTCTATTTTAGGTTCTGCCTGGGGATAACCAAAAAGCTAAAAATCGTCACAGCGCTGCACATTCATTCTAAGTTTGAATTCTTTCATTTAATTCTGGTTTTCCTTTTTTTCTTTTCTTTTTTTTCTTTGAAGGTGAAGAGTGCAGCTGAAGGGACCAATGCCAAAATGGACTTAACACAGTAAATTACATCTGCATTATTTTTTAGATATGCTAGTGCTATTTTAAATCTAAGTACTTTTCCTCAGTGTTTTTAATTTTGTAAGTGCTATGCTGCAAATCTTTCTATTAAGCAAAGTGTTTTTAAATGAGTTTTAAATAATTTAAATATCTCATTTTTGAAATAAATCCCATTCCAGGAATAATTTTTGTCAATTCTATGTCTTCTGGAAAAGAAAACAGAGCAGAGAAAGTATTTTATTATTCCATCTGAAGTTTTATAAGAACAGGAAAAAAATGTGCAAAAATAATGATCTCCATTCTACAGCAGGCATACACTGAGAAAAAAACTATAATGTTGTCATTTGTCTTAACATCCCTTCCAACTCAAATTAACTTAAAAAGAAAATGCAAAACAGGGGACATTTCTGAATTGACTTGAAGGAGGATGTTGTATGTGTTGGCTTCAGCTAGTATTTCCCCTCCATGAGGGAAGGGGCCTGAGATCTTGGTATCAGTACCTTGATAATGCAGAGATAAAAGCAAACACAGCCTAAATTCTCCTTATTCAAGCATTAGGGTTTAAATGTAGACCTTGCTACCTATTCTGACGTGTCAGATTCTGACCTTTTTTTGAATGGAGGACAATTTAATGCCATTCTCTATCACTGATCCCCAGAGTGATGGGGACAGGAAGCAATGAAAACAGTTGGTAGAGACCTGTTGGGGAAAGAACTCACTGAACTGTTACTGCTGCTTCTGAAGAAAATTAGCTAGATAAAGCAGAGGAAAGGTAATGAATTACTAATACAGCAGCAATGCCACCATTGTCTGCATGACACCTGCTTTCAATAAGGTCTCAGCTTTATTACAAGACAAACTGGAGGTGTCCTTACTCTACCACCCCTACAGATTTCCCTGGGTATGACTGTTAGAGAAACTAGGTGATGTACATCTTTATTTTACCTGATTTTATTAAGTTCCTTGTTCGATGGAGGAATAGAATAAGATGATATTCATAAGCACACACTAAGGATATGCCATGACAGAAAACGAAAAGGTCATGCAGCTATTTATGGTTTGATAAAGAAAAGGTGAATATAAATGCACGAATGAGATCCTGATTTTTTTTGAGAGAGAGAGTTAAAGGTACGTATGATGTTTGAATATGATATTGTTCTTTAAGTAGCAACGTAGTTTCTAGAACAGCTAAATAAGGTATGTGAAAAGAACATAAAGCCAAAAGAGTAAAAACTGATGAAGCAAACACTTAGAAATATGAGAGGGCTGATGCTTGTCTCTGTGTCTGAGATTCTGCATACACAGTGTCCTTTGACACGGTAGCTTGCAGTGCAGAAGTGCAAAGCTACTCCCATTGTGTTAAGGGCTCTGCACAGGTAACATATAACATTACAAGCCAACAGCAAATGGGAGAGTCATCTGGGCACTCAGTAAGCACAAAATGCTTACTGCATTACTGAATATTCTTTTTAAAAATAATACAAGTTGTTAACATTTGTCTTCCTGTACAAGCGCAATTTGAATACTTCCTAATGACAGGCCCAAAAAAGTCTGATTCATGTGAAATTAGGAGTTATGCCCAAGGCTTCAGTGGTTTTCTGGGGTACCACCACTGTGGATTTTCAGGAGCAGGGAGGCTGAGCAGGAAAATGCTCCTAACTTCTCTTAAATAACTCTCATTGAAAGGCTGACTCGTTTTACACTGCCACACTAATCAGAAATAAAGTTATGCCAGTTTTCATGCAGTGCAGCAGCAGTGCCAATCAGAGTAAAAGCAAGTCGCTTCAATTTCTGGCAGGCTTTGTTTAGCACAAAACATGATTTTAGTGCAAAGTTCATGTTCATATTGCACAACTCTGCTGTTTATACCAATAGATGTCTCCTTCCTTGTGATATGCATGTGAGGTTTTGAAATCCATATCTGGTATAAAGTCCTTTTCAGTAAGAGTGAAAAAAGAAATAGTTTTATATCTTTATGTTCCACATGATCTGGAGCCTAATCTTTCT
Organism: Crypturellus tataupa; assembly: GCA_034781795.1. NCBI lineage: Eukaryota > Metazoa > Chordata > Aves > Tinamiformes > Tinamidae > Crypturellus > Crypturellus tataupa. The sequence continues at coordinate 800,798 of JAWLRI010000540.1, read as the reverse complement.
AATGCATTCAGTAACACAAAATTGGTATAGCTCTAGTGATGCCAGTGCTGTTACATTACCCCTCAATAAACATAAGCACAGGCAGGTGGTATGTTGCGCTAGTGTGAGGCTCATATACCATCAATACATGGTGTATTATGCAGCACAGTACATCTGAGTCCCAGTGATTACTAAAACATTTAACTTATTGTTTCCTGATACTTTTTCAAACCAAAGATCAAATAAAAGGTTGATTTCTAGGTATTTAACCACAAATGACAGGGCAGCCCACAAGATGTATCTGATACATGAAACTGTCCTCACTTCGTGCTCCAATTTGTCTGTCTTGTCCATTGATGGATCCTTCTTGCCAAATACTTTAATTCAAACTTAGTGAGTCAAAAAAAAAATCATTGTTGCAAATTTATGTAGCACCTATTTTAAGGTGCTAGGGCATGAGAACGATGTCTAGGCCAGTACTGATAGGTAGTCATGAACTACTGGTAATGCTACTGCTTCTGTAGCATTTTGTAGCAAAGACATAACAGGTTTGGGGAGTTGATGGAGTTTGAAGGACACACCAGAAATACTAGTCACTCTGGTTACATGATCAAGCCTTTGATGGCAGGTCTGGGTTGTTGTCACTCAGTAGGTACCCCTTCATGCAACCTCTAACCAAAGCCTTCCACTATCTCTGCTCCTGTGTGACATTCTGTCACAATGCACTTCCCTGCTAAGGACAGCAATGGCATTTTTAGTCTTCTTCACTGTTTGATGCATTCAATATCCTGGCTACGCTCAGAAAGCCTGTCTGCAAAAGAAAATAAAGGCTGGTGGCAGCTGAAGTGTCCTTCCTTTCCTAAGCAGGGATTAATTTATGCATGCCCCTCATTACATCATTTTACATCACCTCAGTATTTGGAGCTCTCTGAGACGTGAGTTAAGTGGTTGGCAAAATCTATAGGTATTGGCATATTGGGATTTCCTGTCATTTTATTTGCCAAAAGACATTTCTCTAAGAAGAACTATCAAAAAAAAAATACGCTGCTAAACCAGAAGAAAATGTTTTTCTACTAGAAATGACAGAAGTAATCAAAAATGAAAGATGACGGAAAATCGCTGTACTTACTATATGTCGTGCTGCAAACACTCCATCAACTATTGCACAACAGAACGCTGCTACCACGCCAAAGCTGATAAACACGATGGATGCCACTAACTGAGGAGAGAAAAACAGATTGAGTAATGTTTTCAATATAATTCTTTAAGTAAGTAAAACAATTATACTATTCACTCTTATTTTCTTGAATGATGTTTTCCCCAGATGTCATTCACTTGGTGTCAGTGTGGCAGGATGCTAATCATGAAGGAGAAAAAGGCAGGAAATCTTGATGCTGCCGAGGATCATATCCAGATGGCTTTTGAATCTCTCCCAGGATGGAGACACCACAGCCTCTCTGAGCAACCTGTGTTTGTGCTCTTTTATTCTCACAGCAAAGAAGTTTTACTCATGTTTAGATGGAACTTTTATGTGCCAGTTTGTTCCCATTGACATGCTCCCTTCAAGTATTTATATACATTGATAAGATCCCCCTCCCCATTCTCTGTGTTTTTGCTGCACCCACTAATAATTACAGCATATCCTTTCTGTTTTCTCAGTATCTCCATTCTCTGTCCACTAAAATCTTTTGGAGACTTTGACAGTCACACTGAGCACTCACCAAGGAAGATAAAATAAACTTATTTGATGTGTATGTTTGCATCCTAATTACAATAACTCGAAAAATTGAAAGGAAAGAGAGAAAAAAAAACTATTTCCACGTATCACCTCCAAACATCAGTGTTTTCAGCCACTTACTCTTTTTATCAAGCTTTTTTTTTTTTCCCTGAGAATTACTGAAATAAGCAAATAAAGCTTATTAAAAGTAAGAGACTGTCTTTTTGGATACTTGTAAGCATCTTTCATAAAACTTAACACCAAGTTTCATATCACAGCAACTTATTACAGATGTATTATCAAATTAGGATTGTAATATTGACATTATAAAGTCAATATAGAATCAATAGGTGACACAGCATTAGTATTTTCCCTCAGAAAAATGCATATTGGGTAAGTAAGAAACTATGGCCTTAGAACACTATAACATTGGGAAAATGGCTCAAAGCTATATCAAACATTTGGAAATAAAGAGTTCTAAACAAGTCAGCAAAAAATACAGCTTAAAAGAAGATAAGCCAAAAGAATTACAGATTTCAAATGCCATTTGATATACTCTTTTACTCCTATTTAGCTCATGGGGCAGATAAATTGGGCAACCTTTGCCTTTAGGTCATATCGAGCAAACCAGCACTGCCATAGGGGTTGCTACATATTCTGAATCCTAGGGATGAGGAGCAACAAGCGAGCAGAAGCAGCTGAAGCCAACGTTACTGGCGGATCTTATGAACCAGCACCAGCTCTGCAACGAAGAAGTGAAAAGCCTATGAAAACACTGCCAACTGCATCACACTTCAAGCTCTGCCGTCTCTTGGCTCTCCAGCGTGGCGGGTCATGTCTTCCAAATCTGGCTATCTAAAGATCTCGGCAGACAACCCCTAAGATCCAGAAGGCTGTGTGTTCCTTGCAGAGCACTTTCCTCCGCGCAGAACAGTTTGGGCTGCACTGCCCTGTTGCCGGTACATTTGCTACAGCGCTGGTTTCCTTATTTGAAAAAGCAGCAGTGTATGAAAGTTCAGATTAAGTCATTATTGTCTGATAGCCCTTTCTTTTTCTGAGGCCACAGCAGTCAATCAAAAAATTAGTGGGCTTAGCCAGGTGCTTCTGGATTGCCTGAGCTCAAGATGAATGTACTGGAAGCCGACCTCAGGAAGGCTTTCCATTTCACACATGAACAATTTATTGATGATTTACAATCCCCAAACCAACATTTTCCACTCCTGAAAATTGTTTAAATCACCTAATAAGAGTCTGCTGGCCTTTCAGGTTCACCATATAGCTATAAGAGACTGCACACAAAAATGTACTGCAAATTGACTCCTTAGGCAAGTTGGTGACCACCTACTCTTCAAGATGTTGTTTGGAAGTCAAAGGTTGTCAGTCAAACTGCGTTATCCTTATTCATGCTTACTAGCAACTACTTTACTGAGTGATCCCTTTGAAATTAAGAGGATCGTTTCTTGAGTAAAGTAGTATTTATTACAAAGCAAAAGCTGAAGAATATGGTAGTACATCATCTGAGGTTCTTCTTAAATATGTTTCAGAAAGACAAAAGCAGTAATACAATAATAAGAACATAAAAAAATTCTAAAATAAAATTACAGATTAATATTCTCTCTGGAGCATTCCCTTTGCTCCGTGAAAATGTGTAAACACATAAACACACTATACCATGAATTACTTTTCAAATAGCAGTGAAGACAACTGTTGTAAATTCTGAAGAGTTGATGAGCTGTTGTAAATTCAAAAGCTAATATTCCTGAGTGGTGTATGATTGCTAGAGTGGTGAGGTTATTGAGTCTAGCAAAGCAATCACAAACGAATACGGAGGATTTTTTTTTTGAGAGGCAGCTAGTGTAAAATAGAAGTTGATAGGTGAAAGAAATACTGACCCATCACATCACCTCATCTCCACTTTCAATAGCAGTATGTTTTGTCAGCAAAATCCTTTATTATTCATAACACTATATATGTTAACAGTTACTTAAGAAAGAGCTTTGCTCTCAGTGTTGTATTGCTATGCAACCAGGCTTGTCTAAAACTATTATTATTGGGACATATTTACTATCAGTCCCTGTAGAGAATACAGTATTTTTTTTTATTTCCAAGGGAAATATGAAGTCCATTACCAAAGAGTGAAAACTGGAGTCTGTGAGCCTAACAGTTAAAACCGCATGCCAGCTCTTTAACACAGAT
>JAWLRI010000540.1:774337-796806 GCA_034781795.1 Crypturellus tataupa | reverse complement strand
AGTCCATTACCAAAGAGTGAAAACTGGAGTCTGTGAGCCTAACAGTTAAAACCGCATGCCAGCTCTTTAACACAGATGTTTTAGTGAAAGGGAGGGCAAATGGCACTTAGAATGAGGGACTTCCGTAAACACAATTAGATTTAAATCTTGTGACAGAAATTCAAAATTTATGTTAACACTGCCAAACACCTGCACGCTGCCTTCTTAGAGAAGGGCACATGCTCTATTTACAGCTAAGAACCTGCATATTAGATGATCTCCCGTCGCTTCGGTAGACGCAGAGCGCCACCAGCTGCCCACGGCTCGGGCTGTGCCAGCGAGCAGAGAGAAACTGGGGGCCTGGGGACACCCCTCAGCCGTGGGGCGCAGTCCTGTACGGTGCCCGGGTGCCACACAGCCTGCTGACATGGGGTCCCCTACAATGTGACACCAGGAGACGCGCAACCAGCAGAGCCAGCACAGAAACTTACATCACTCTGAAGCATACGCACCTGCTTGCTACAAGCCAGTAGCCCTCAGTTGATTTCACCATCACTGTCACACATCGCTGAGACTTGCTAGGTCCCAGGTCACAGTTCCGACACATACCTCAGTTTTTCACGGCTTTCATCTAGCCTTTACCTGCCTTCAGTCAAAAGGCATGACCGCTCCTATCAGACTGACACTCACTTCTGCGTGCTGGATGTTTTGTGAGCTACCTCGTTCTCTCCGCCCAGACCGAGCAGAGCATAAATTTTGGGAAATATATAGATTTTGTTTTCTACATCACTGCTGCAATAGATATAAGTAACATTATATCCCATAGCTCATTTCTCACAGCTAAATGGCTGCTTTCACACTGCATGGGATTCAGTGTCTCCGAGTATTGTGCTCTTCATCAAGTCTCTGGGGTTTCTTTTCCAGGAAGAGAAAAAAGCAAAATTGCCTTCACTGATGTAAACTGAGAACCTCTGTCATCCAATCCCCCTTGCTTTGAAAAGCAAAGGCACTGCAAAAGGCTGTGTAAATGTTATGACACAGGTCTGTAAAGCCCTTTTTCATCCCCACATAAACCGAAGCAAACATATTTGTTAAAGAAACACTTGGGGCAGTTTGTTGTGGGCTGTCCCTAAGATTTAATTTCCAGGGAAAGAGTTTAGTTCTGTGCAGTTTTTTATTAGTTCAATTTCCCTATGTCTCCAACCTTAGACCTTGATACAGGCTTAAATAAAACTCACTGTACTTCTTCAGTATTCTAGGGTGGAAGATGTAAGAGCAGAAGTTTACAAAACCTATATCCCCACCCAAAACACAATGACTTTCAATACCTGGCACAATCTTAACTAGGAACTTCATCTGTTTGTTACTACAGCAGCTGTAAAGAGCTAATAGATTAATAGCCTGTAAGGCTAAGAAGACAAAACTCATTGCATTCCAGTTGAGATACTGCTATCCACATAATGCTGCCTGTGTTGTGAGGTAGGAGGGCAGAAGGGAGAAGCCCCCTTAATTGTGAGCTTATTTTCTCTGATTTGTCATCTCCTCCTCCCTATGGCCCCTTCCCCTCCCACAAAGACGAATCTAGCCCCTCAGGCTAGAACTTCTACCTCTCCGGTGAAAATTGAGGTCAGGCAAGGCTCCCACACTGCCTCTCACAACTGGGCTAATTAGGAGGTTTCTCATTACACCAGTTAGTGTGTCTCACAAGTTATGGCCTGCAAATCTATTATTTCCAGAGGTTGGTTCTTCAGTAATAGCACAGCTGTAATTGAAGCTCTGTCACAGCCCAGCAGATAGGATTATGTCATGTTCATTAGTCATTAATGCCAATTCCAGTTGTAGCACAGGTTACGACGACATGAATTCCTAATGATGAAAGACTCTTGCGACTGCCCACCCAATGCCTGCAGAACTACTTCCAAGACTGGTTCCAAATGGAGGAGGAGAGAAAAGGAAAGCACTGACTGTCACTGCTGGGACAGCACAGTCCTGGGAGCAACGGAAAGGGCAACACGGAGAGAGAACAGCCCAGGAAGCCAACACCTGGGCCTCACCCACAAACACAGAGCCTCCTTCTGAATTTAGTACCTCCAATAACGTAACTAGTACCTATACCAGATACCTCTATTTCCAAGAAGAAAGGGCAGACATCTTTGAGGGTCTCCAGATGCAGACTCTGCACACATGGTGTAATCAGTTGTGTCTTGTGTTTAGATTGACAGACCAAGTTAGAAATCTACAGCCTTTCCCCAGTACCATCACTGGTGATCTTGCCAAGTAAGTAATTCACTGTCAGCAACTGATTCAGATTTTCTTCCCTCACACTGTTACTAGCACCTTGGGGTAAACAGCTGAGCCTATGTAACTGCTGCTGTCATCTGAAATGGAGTCTTCCTCTCCTGTCCTTAGCTTCAGTTCCTGCCTCCAGCCCTCTCTCCTGTTCCCTGTTTCAAAGAAGGGAACCCCATGCTATCTCCAGCGCTTGCCTCAGTGCTCAACAAGACAGTTAAATGCACTCATGATGCAGAAAACTATTTGTTCACACAAGTGAGTTAAATCAGGTTAACATAAAGGGAGACAAGCATCAGATCCAGTGCAAACAAGAAGGGGCACCATATGGCCAAGACAGAGGGAAGCCGGCAACTATTAGGTTGTCTCAGCAGCTCACGTAATTTGCACTGCTGGGGCTTATCAAAACAAGAGGTATGTGTTAACTATAATGAAAACAAAAGAATACAGAGTAGTTTTGTTTTGCTCTTTGTGGTCAAAGAGACTTTTGTCTTCCTGCCTGTGAAGTTCACTGTTTTCCAGTATCATATCAGGGATAATTAAGAAAAAGAGCAACATGAAAAAGCCAGTTGCTATAACACAGGCAGGGGAGAGCTCCCATGAGAAATTTAAGCAATCTTAGAAGCATAAAAAAGCAGAACTAATTAGATAAACAAATGTTGAGAAAGAATACAGAAACCATATGAGAGGTATCAATTCTTTTGCCAGGGAATAAAAACAGAATCCACTTTCAAGTTGAAGCCAGTATTTTCCTTTAGAAAATTTCTTTTCTTTCATGCCACATCTTGATGGGCAAAATGGTAGCAGGCAGACTTCACATGTTCTTTTTTTACTCTTTAGATATACACAGGTAATTCATACCACATGTTGCCATAGTGAATTGATATTTCTTTCTCTTTTTCTCCTAGAGAGGAGTTGATGCTCATCCTGCGCAGGTAATTACCTAACTGGGCCAGTCGCATTGGCAAGGGACTATAGAGGTGCCCGTTGCTGGGAAATTGGTGGCAAGGTGACATATGGTCCCAGCTGTCCTGCAAGGGTGGGTAACCCACAGGAGGAGGAAGTAGCTGAGTGCCTCCAACTCAGCTAACCCCAGCCATCCAGGGGCAAAACTGGATCTTTGGGATGCAGATTGTTTTTTTTTATTGGCCAGGTAAACAAGCCTTTCAGGTTACTTGGACCTTCAGTTGTGACACCCATTTTGCCAGTTACTGAGACAAGGGAATGAGCATCTGATCTCACTCACAACACTCAGGGTTGTGTGATGGACATGCTTGGCCACATGGCAGAAGGTGGCTCAAAGAGCCAGGTTGCAGTGCGGGCATGTATAAAATAACTGCATATTCTTCTGGTTGCCACACAGCCTCACTAAGCTTTGGGAAACGTGCGCACAGCTGAACAACCCATCACCAGGCAATATCCAGCTCCTGGGCACTGCACGGTGGTCACTGAGAGATGGTAACGGGCAGGTTCATGTTTCTCTCAGCACATGAGTCTAGGGGGCATCTGGACAGTGTCCTCTGCAAGTGTTTAATGTCACAGGACTGTCCACACACATTTACAGACAGAAACAGTGATCATCCACCTGAGTCAGTGGGGCAGTACTCGACTTTTCTCTCACTTTCTAATATTATCAGTGGATTCTCCATTGAACTTCTATAGATGTATTTGCAGTAGAGTATCTATCTGCAGTAGAGAGAATCCACTGCTAATATTGGAAAAAAAGACTTAAACATTTAGTCAGACAAAATGCAGGAAAATTTGTTAAATGTTTGACTGACTTTGGCTAAATTTATTTCAACTACATGTTTTCAAAACAAGTATTTTCTTGAGGAGAAGCACAGAAACGCTCATCTCCACTTCCTGCATCAGCTTTGGCTTCATTAACAGTTTTCATAATCCAGCACACTGGCATATCTTTTCCAGAGGTCCCCATCTACTATTCCTTCAGTATTCACCAGCACATTCACTACTATTTCCCTGACTCTGTTAGTTTAAACTCTCATTTTTAGATCTGAATTTGCTATTATTTCAAAAGTTGTGCAGCCCTCCTTTATGATCTCTTCCTCTTCGTATCTGGTCAAATAAAGACATGATGGTATCAGCCACTCTCAAGCAGCCACCTGTGTTTATCACTTTAGAGTATGGAATTTGTTAGTGCAAAACTCCCCTTGGATATCTCTGTTGTTGCTTCTTCCCAAGGTTCCCCAGCCATTTACATGGCATCACTCCCATTCTCCTTCCTTCCCTCCCTGTTAGCTAGCAGTGGCCAAGCTGCTCTCACAATGTCTTAATACAGCTCGAGCCATTTGCAATTTCAGTCATTTAGAAGAGTGTCATGGAAAGATTTTGCCTTAGCACTGCACTATCCAATTAAAACCTTACATGTTAGCTCTGATAGTCCCCTAGTCTGTCTCTTAATCATCTTCACTCTCTAAAAATTCTCTCCTGAAATAATCTTTTATTTCATCAATCTACTTTGCACTACTCTTGCTGCAATTTACCTTTTCTTCTAACCTGCTAAAGCACTTGAGAATGCAGTTTATGTGAAAGATGCTGTATGAAATAAAAATGAATTTTCATGTATTTTTATCTTTAAGCAATGAAAGAGTGGCAGGAATTCAATCAACAGTCATTATGAAACATGAAATAAAGTTAATGAGCAGGGTTACCTGCCTAATTTATTTTTTCCTTCCCTCCTAACCCAATCTTGGCTGCAAAACCAGATCTAAATCAGCCAGGAAATTATTTTAAAGAATTGTTTTATGAGTAAATCTATACTAGAACCACCATCTGCTGAATTAAATCAAATTATATCAAGCAGCTTATCTGCACTTAGATTTCAACACTGGAGCCACAGTAGCATTGCAGTCAGAAAATGAATTTAATATATGTTGTAAATTATGAGCACCCCGATTAAATTCATGGTAATTTTTTTGTTGTTGAGTAAACGATAGTCTTAACTCAGTTAAAACTGTCACCTCTGCTGTTCAATCTCACTTCTCCTAAGAGTCTGGGAGAGTTTAAAAGTTCCAGTTACTGCCATCCAGCATACCTTACTAAAACAGAAAATGTTGGAAAAAGATCCAAGGGTTCCTAGTTCACATTTTCCAAGAAAAAAAAAAAAAAAAACAGAAGACAATCTTTAAAAAATCTCTTTTACTTTCCTGGAGGAAACTAATTTTATTATCAATGTTAACAAAACTAGCAGAACAGGGTTGAGTAGGCTTGTTCAGGGATAAGGAAGCCACAATCCTGTGTTGGTTCCTACCACGTATCACACTTTCCTGTATAAACTGGACATGACTGGATGACTTGTAATTTCTAGTGCACTAGCTACCAAAAAGACCAGGTTTTTCTAAGTCCTCTTACCATCTGTTCATACCACAGTAACTGTTACCACACAGTTACTGATTTCTTCCTAGCAGCAGGACATCTCAGCTTCTTCAGATAGCACTGGATCATTTTCTCCTTGCTCTGAACAGATACAACTGCCGTAAAGAGTGACCCTCTTCAGAGTGAGCAGGTGCAATGCACATGTTCTGCCCCATCCGTTTTATCACTTTTAAAGAAGATTTCTGTATTTCTGTTTTCTGTGTTTTTCTCTCATCTGATTATATGATCAAAATGCTTTCCTCTGCTTTAGCTTCGTAATGCTAGGTAAAGGAGCACTGAAAGGAGAGCTGAAGCTCCAGAGAGCTGTTCTAAATGTAGTGTGTTTTTACAAGGAATGGTGCTCTCCATTCATCTTCTCCCATTTTTGCATATCCTTGTCTTCCTGTTCCAAAGTTACTTCTATTAGAATCAGAGCTGGCCTTCCAAAATATTCCTTTGTTCCAAGTGCTGTCTTTTGGCTGTAGACCTTGTCATTCATTTTGCTCTTTCATATATCTATAGTTTTCATTTTATCTCATAGGGTTTTTTTTTTTGTGATGTTCTACAGCAACTCGTGTTGATTTCAGATGACTTCTAAAAGAAAATTATTGGAACATTTCATGACTTGATGCATTTGTGTAGATATGGTAAGTATAGATTAGGAACCACACAGCTTCACAAAGCAGAGGGCTTGTGTTTGGAATCAGCCTGGCTGTCTCCGTAGGAGTACGGAATGTGAAGTCGCAGTATCCACTTCTGAAAAGGGAATGTTGCAGTGCTCCATCCAAAGCAAAGTGACAGTTTATACCCACTCTGCTGGACAGTACAAAAAGTCTTACTGTATGTGGTGGAGCTGCTAAAAAAATTCTGCTAAAAGTGGAGTTCGTCATACTTAACTGCACCAATTGAAAGATAAGCACTTATCTCATTAGGCCATCCACACTCTTCTGTAGTTAGTGAGCAGACAGGCTCTTCCAGACATCTTCTACACCTATTTTAGGATGGGGTGAATTACTTTCTGAAGGTACCTCTCTTTTTTTTTTTACAGGCTACAGAGGGGACCAAGATGAGGAGGTATCTGTGCTGCCAAAACCAACACTCTGTCAATACTTGTTCCTTCATGTTGGATACTCTGGTTTCTGCTTTCTCTTTTCCACTTTGATACTTTCCTTCAGTCATTTACCCGAGACTTGAAAGGAAGAAAGGACAATAATGAGGAAGGAGAGGAGGATGTACTGGATTTGATGAGGAGAGAGTAATACGATGCAGAAAAAATAAAAATAATAATCATAAAAAAGATCAATTGGATTTTACAGCTAGAGATATGCTAATGGTTTCGAAACCTGCATAAGAAAACCTTAGTCTTTTAGGCATATCAAGCTGGCACAGATAAGAAGCAAAAACGAAATACAGCATTATAGGAAAGGAGTAAAAATTTAGATCCACTGATATGCAGCTCTGATATAGGAATCTAACACATTTCCATTCAGGGATGCTTTTTAGTAATTAAAATAAAATAAGCTCATTTCATCATTTAAACAGAAGTAGCTGTTCAGAGCAGTATAAGAATAAAAGACTGAAATGCATAGTATGTGCCATGTCAAAAATGTTTGTGTTTCCTGCTAAAAATCATGGATTTTATATAGATCAAGACTACTACAGCCAGTACTGTTTTAGCAGTAGGAAGCTTTTTGTTCTACAAACACATATCATGGATCATAAAGTTTACTTTTGTTTTCAGTTGTGTCAGTAAATGTTTTCATTACATAAACAGCACAAGAAAGACTGGCAAAAAAGAAATATCCTATTATGTACTTAATACCGTGCTCTGTGTTCAAACACAGATTTTAAAGGAAGCACACCCGGAAGGCCTTCCATTTTAACAAGATAGGGAATTTAAGCTGAGTTGGTATCTTCGATGTCTCCCTCTAAAGAAGAGTGTCAATCTTTAAAAGCTGGAGTTGGAAAAAGAAGCCATGCTAGTGTATGTGTAGGTACCTTCTGCACGCGTATATGCCTTCTGTTTGTATAGAATTAAAACTTTCAAAGGAAATCAAAGCTTTTTGGGTTGACCTGCTGGCAATGCTCTTCTTAATGCACCTCAGGATATCACTGGCCTTCTTGGACACAGGGGCGCATTGCTGGCTCATGGTCAGCTTGTTGTCTACCAGGACACCCACGTCCTTCTCTGCAGCGCTCGTTTTGAGGCCATCGGCCCCCAGCCTGCATGGCTGCAGGGGGCTATTCCTCTCTGTGTTCGGACTCTGCACTTTGTTTATCTTGACAAGGTTCTTCTCTGATGATTTCTGTAGTCTCAGAAGAAGGTCTTCTCAAGAAGATAAATGCTCAAGCTCAAACAAATGTCAACATCCCTGAATAGTTTATCTTTATGTAAAAATCCCTGCTTGCTTCAGGCACATGGTGTTAAATCACACCACAAAATTTAACTAAAAGTTAAAAATGGCAATATGTCTGTCTTTTCATCTTTGATCATTTTAAAGGTGTTAAACAAGACATAGAAGATTGTCATTTTTTCAATCTTTTTTACTATTTCTGGATTTCAGAAAATGTGGGTAAACAAAAAACAATCACACACAAAAAAAAGAAGAAGTGCTGTTGACTTAATCAGAAGCTTGAATTTCAGGGAGAAACAATACCTTCATAATGACAATGATTGCCTTTACATGAGCACCTTCCCGTTACTACACTACAGAGCTTTTGCATTTATTTGAGTGCAAGGAGTGAAGGAGGACTAAGGAAGATTAGGTCAACAAGCTGCTTTCTTTAACTTTTTATGTGACACAGACTCTATCAGTAACTAGCATTTTTCATCAAAGTCTGCACTAAAGCCAGTTTCTTCTACATTATTTGTTGTGCTAGATCAAGCACAACTTCCTAAAACAGAACTGTGTAGGTGTATTTATCAATATGTATGTTAACAACCATCATCCTTGTACAAAATATCCAAAATAGATTGTCATCTATTTACAAAATATAATCTATTACATAAAGTGAAAGCAGTTTGGCTCTTATGCAAAGTGGCATGCACACTTCTAACTGCTTTCAGCTCTTCTGAAACAGATGATAAGTCTAGCAGCAAGAAAATAATCAGAAATAATATACCTCACATCTCATTGCAGGATAGGAACATATGCATTGGCAGGAAAGTCTAAACTAAACAGAACCAAAAAAAATTTGGTCTTTGCTTCCCTTCTCCAACTTCTGCAATGGTTGTTTTTTAACGCTTAATTTGAAATTTAATTATTGTTGACAGAGATCAGGAAGCAAGCATATTCAGGCACCTAAACTTAGCACCCCTGAAACGTCTGAAGAAATAGTTCTGTCTCCTCAGCTAAAATCACTACGATCATCTCTGAAAAAGCTAAAGCTGAGCTTTGTATTTATATCCAAGTATATTCTAAGCTTGTCCCTGAGCAAAGCACACTTGTCCTTGTGTTAGTATGAAAAGAAAACCAACAGCAAGATTCAGCAATGGATAAATACAGGAATCAGACCTGGGACAGACAACCATCTTCATCACAAGCAGTACTGAAGTTTGTGATAACTTTTACACCTCCTTAGGTGTCATCCCTGCTTCTCTGTCCCTTCTCCTCTTTCTGTGTCCTTTACAACTCTATTCCGCACCTTCTCCTCTTGCTCCTCGTGCTCCATTTCTTCCTTTGCTGCTGCTTTGCTCTAGCCCTGCTGCTGTTGGGGTGACTGCCGCTACCCTACTGAGAGCTCTTGCAGGCAGCACTGCAACGTTACAGGTGTTAGAAAACCTGGCAGCTATGGTGCCCTTTTCTCTCCCAATCACACTTGCAGGCACCACAGCTTCAGCACATTTATTTTCAGCCCTGTGAACTGTACGGTAGCATTAGATGGGCATTGAGAAAGATACACAAGGGGGAAGTGCTAGCCAATGCTTGGGTTATCCGTTGGGTTGGCTAAACCAACATAAATGGTGTCTTGTCGACACTGCACATTTAGAGTGCTTAGTTTCTGGGTGCCAGCTCATACCACCCTCCACGCTTATCCGAGAAGAAAACTGGGAAAATTTTACAGCACTTCCAACTGTCCCTGGTGAAATAAACACCCAATAGAAAGAGGTATTTACCTCCCTCCACAGCACTGCTCAGTGTTTTCAGCTCAGCTCTGCTGTTACTTGCCCCAGTTCATTCCAGCTTTTCTTAGCTTTGTACCTATTTTCAGCATCTCATTTTCTAATTGGAAATACTTTGTGCTGTAATGGGAGGAGACAGCAAGCAAGCAAACAAGCGAGGACACTTCATATCTCACAGTCAAATCCCTGTGATTTTAGCAGTATCATGTTTTTATGCATCAGGGGGCACTACACATGCCCTTGGAATGCAACAACTTACAGCTGTATTTGTGCTACAATCCATGACCTTATCTGTGTAAGTCTGCTTTATGGTAGGAACTAGAAGACTGCTTTGTGGGGGAAAAAGGAGACAAAATGGGATATCAAGATATTTTTCTTTTATTTTGCTGTCTGCAAGTTATAAATATCCCACAGCAGTACAGAAGCATCTTATCTCCAGTTAAATCGATTTTTTTTTCTGCAGGTGCCAGGTTCAACAGAGTAGAGGCAAGTGTGAATGTTAGAGTTCAAGTGCCAGTCAATGAGGCAGAGCCATATTCTGCAAGCAGCAGACCCTTTGATTTAAGGGTTATACTTTGGTCAGCACATTAAACTCCCACTCTGGATGCTGGGAGGAGGAGAACAACACTGAAGAGGAGTAACATTTTTAAGTTTGTGCTTTAGGGACAAATCATTGTCCATTCTGTTAGGCAGTGCTTTCATATTTTCTTGTTGACAGTAATTCAGTGCACAATTTTTGCAGGAATAGCACTGCTAACCATTATATATTTCATATAGCACCCGGCATTTTATCAGCCATGAAAAAATTTGAAATCACAGAGGTAAGCCAAAAGTACATACAATTTCAAAAAAAGAGAAACATATTTATAGAGAAAAGATCATTTTAAAATTGATTATTTTATCCATTAACATAATTGAGACTGCATTAACTTTCAACTTAAAAAAAATAAGTATCAAGTGAACTTGAATAAGTAACAAGGGCCAGATGATTGTCAAAATTACACCATGTTCAACTCAACTCAAAACAGACCAAAGTCAGTCAAAGTAGAAACAATTCAGTAAAATAAAAACAATTTCCTTCCCACCACACTTTTGTTACAGGAATATGGCATTTCGGTTATGCTTCCGTGTCTGTCTGAGTCTTTACAATCTTACTGACGGCTGCAACCTTGTTTAAGCTACCTAAGCGTTTTCAGTCATACACACTCAGTTACACTCCAGGGAACAATTATTGACCTCGATTGTACTATGATGTAAACCCTTTCAAACTCATTTTTGTAATGATTAAAAACAAGAAAGTCAGCATTTGCAATGGCAATATTAAAGGCTTAGCCCACTGTAAAAGACACTCAAGGCAAGAAGCCTAATTAAACTTCCTCATTATTTTCTTGATCTGTTCTCCAGAAACATCATAATTCAACAGCCAAACCATAACACTGAGTGCTATTGGTGGAAAGCAATTCTCCTTGTTCCATGCTGAGAAACACCACAAGCACTAATACCAAACACACTGGATGCTTGTTTCTCCACAGCCCTTGTATAAATGCTATAACACAATGGGCATGTGTGTTGCATAATTTAGCAGCACCTCACTCACTCTGCTTCTTTTGGCCTTCTTCTAAGGACAGAAGGAACACAAAAGACTGAAAATTAAGGGACAGTTTAGAGGAAAACTGAAAGGTTAAAGAAATGTTATGGCCATTCATAAATTAGCATGAATTCTGTGCAAAAGAAGCTATTTAGATCCAACCACTACTGAGTCTGTAACTTGGAACTAGCTACTCATTTCAGTCGCTGATGTAGAAATCAGAGATAATAGTTCTTTAAAATGAATCAGCTGTTTCGTTAGTAGCAAAATTAATGAGGCCTGTCCTGCTCTAGATTTGTGTCCCATGGGTCTTGCCCCATATGGATTCTCTAGTGTTAATAAGAGATGAGCTGACATTACAGCCATCATCACCGCACAGGAACTAATTTACAGTCCTTTCATCTACCCACCTGCAGGTTTTTATGCAACCTGAAGCAGCTTCATGCCTTTAAAGTCTCAACATTCCTGAAATTTGCCTGAAATTGGTAAACAGTTAAAAAGAACATAATGGGAAATGGAGAAAGACACATATAAACATCATGGTTTCATAATTCCCATTTCTTTGGGAAACCTAGATAGAAACAGAAGTTAAAAATAGGACAATACTTGAATAAGTTAATAAAATAAGATATCATTGAAACTTGCAGGCAATGCAAAAATATTATGAAAGATATTTGTGTACAAATAGTGGGATCAGAACTGCATTTACTAAGAAAAAACAGCAAATAATGACAAATAGCCTATTCGTAAATCATTAGTAAAAAGGAAGATCAATCAATTTGTTCCTCCTCTGAGCTTAACACCACTCTCCTGATTTGTACCAGTGAAGGCTCCGCACTATGAAATTTATTGCATTTCATGATGCTTAGCTATAATCAGTCTAGTGTAAAGTGCACACTGGACATAGTGCTATTCAACCAAGACACTACTATTTTTTGCTGAGAGCAAGGAAACTTTCCAAATCCAGTCCCATAAACCTTCCTTTATCCAGACAGTTGAAGGACTTTATGTGACTTCCTCATATTAAAAAAAAAAAGGGGGGGGGGGGGTTGCAAAGGCAAGCTAAATCTAAAAACAAACAGTCCAGCATGGTTAGATCCTGCCTGACCTAGCTGAATAATCTTGGTAGAAAGAGCTCTGCGTTTTTGTTTGTTTGCTTGCTTTTCCCTAACACACATATTTTCGGGAAAATGTTGCTGTTTTAAAGTTCTTACTCAGGCTGAGATCACATATTATGGCTGAGCTCATAATTGTTGTTGTCCAAACTGATCATTTTGCCTCTATCCCCATCCTGATCCCAACTACGTGGTCTTGCCCAAGCTCTAGCACTCATCTGACCCTGCACCAGCCCAACTCACTGACGTCTGGAATAAATGGCTGGTTTTAGTAAAGGAATTGATTTACTCAGGTTCCAGGTGACTGGCAGAATCAGCAGAGATGGAGGAGGGAATCTGTACAATGGAAGGGAGATGTATCCTTCTGGAAGTGAGGAACACTGCACCTCCAGTCACAGCAGGTAGCCTTGCCCTGTGTAGATAGAGTCACTGACCTCTTCACACTTCTCAAAATCTTTCCAGGAAATATGGAAACAATTATCTAATATTTTGATGAAGATGCAGCAGGTTTAAGTCAATGGAAAATCCTTTCTTTCCATGTTTTAATATATTCTGATACAAAAAAAAGAAGCAAAAAGGGTTGTTGCTTACCATTTGTCTTCTGTTCTCCACCAGGTGGATGCCAACAATCCCTAGGAATGATCCAAAACCAAGCTAAGGTAGAGAATAAAAACAACATAAACACATAAAATCAACTTATTTGGGGAACACGCCAAAGTACTACAGTGACATCTAAATTGATACTTCATACAGATGGACTATTTTGGTTGGGTCAGGGGAAAGGGTGAACTAGCCTACCTAAAGTTATTGTTGATCAAAAATCAACAGGGAATGCCCCGAACTGCAAGTCCTATGTATTTCCAAGCAAATTTTGTATTGCAGTAAAGGGAAGACACTTCTAGCTGCCTGAGTCTTGTTACTACAGACACATATTTTTACATACTGTAAAGTAAAAAATAAGTGAAACAGAGTATTTACATTTAGCCTATGCATGATTACCCTAGAAAACAGCAAAGGTTTAAGCAATTGAAAATGAAGAGTTTTCCTAAAAAAAAAAAAAGTATTGCTGCTATGCTAAATATGAAAACTCATATTTAAATCCTCATGTCTGGATCTGTTTGCTTTGAATGACAGAACACTACCACATACACAAGGAAAAGTCCCTGCTAAAAAGCCAGAAGGACCAGCACAGCTGGTACCACCAAAGGAGAGCAGCAACACCTAGAGTCACCACAGGAGACAGAGCAGGAAAGGTCTGAAGAGGGAAAAGGTCTGAAGAGCTAAAAACTCCTGGGGTTCTTGGCTTACAGGGCCACAGACAGGACCTCCCTTTCATCTGATCTCCATGGATTCAGGACCCCACTCGCTCATGTAGGCTTGGAGAGAAGGGGGGTAGAAAATGGGGACTTTAAGTGGCACAAAGCTAAACTTTATTTTGGCTACAAACTCACAAATAGCCACAGCAGGGGCTGCTGACGCCACCTGGGTATTTTTTCCGTTTGCTTCTGCACAGTTGCTATGGTCTCAATCCCTCTTCACTTCTGCCCCCATTCTCCTCTCTTCGCTTCTTGTCTGACATCGCTCTCTGCTCAGTGAGCTCCCCAGTGCCTCCTCCCTCCAGCTCCCATTCCCTCCGACCCCCGGAGGCAGCAGGACCGACCCTTTTCTGCCAAGGGAACTAGTCCCCTTTCTGGAACCAGGTTTCGGGACCTGTTTCAGGGCACGGCTCTGCCCTTCCAAGCATAACTGCATTTCTAAGGGCTAGGTTTCCAGTCTAGGGCTCAAGCAGGGCCTGTAAACTCCTTGCTGTTATGCACAGCTGCCCACAGCAGAAAGCAAATCTCCTGTAAGCGCTTTAATCGCTCAGTGTCACAGCAGGAATCTGCTGCCATTCTCCCTCAAGAAAGCAAACGCAAGGAAGAGGGAATTTGCTACTGAATGTTTTGGGGAAGATTTATGTAAAAAGGAGGCAAACACCAGAGCAACACAGAGAAGGCAGCAAACAAGGACCAAAGACGACCTGGAAAAGTACTAAAAGCAGAGGCAGGAAAAGAGTGCACAAGAGCATCTGTGCTGACCGCTGAAGAGAGACTTGGAACCATGAGCAAGGACACTGTGTGCAGGGGACTGCGACTTCACAAATTAGCAGAACAGCATCAAATGACACCTGGTTCCAACCCTGATTTTTCATCCAAAATGGAACAATACATGAAGCTCCATTTATGGCTGACTCAGAGGGCATGGAAGAGAGCAGCATTATCCGTGTAAAGAATAAATGAGAAAATGCAGAACAAAAAGAACTAGATCAGAAGGAGCAAAACCACAGATAGAGCTAGTGGTCTGAGTCACTACACCGCTTGCATGTTATATGCAATGTTTTCTTGTCTGTTTATATAAACTCTTTCTGTCAGGAGCTCCAAATCAGCATGGTGACCAGGACAGATGGACCATATTGCCTCTTGGTTGAAAGATGCTATCACTATAAAAATAACAAATGAAAATAAGAGAAACAGTATTTATAGGCAAGTGACATGATATATATATATAACCAATATTTAGAAGAAACTGAGATCAAAGAAGCTTGTACTTGGGCTTTGCAACCTGTTCCATAAAGACTGAGCCCTAAACACAAACCAAGCTGCAAACTACTAAATGCACATTTTCCACAGATAATTTGCTTAAACACAGAAATAATTTATGTTAACTGACTCTAGGTCTACATAAATAGTCTTCTATCGGGATGTATATAGAAGAAAATCTGTTTCTCAAACAAATTATAAGTCATCATATATGCAGAGAAATTAAGGTGCCTAATTCTTCTAGATGCCATGGGAACTAAGCAGATGCCCAGATGATTTTGTGGTTCTGTCCCTTAAACTCTGTTGCAAATGTGTATTCATGCAAGTAAATCTATGCAAGTTAATAGTCTCATTGACATTGGCAAGGTATAGGCATAATTTTGCATGCTTTTTAAGACAAAAATCCCTTACCCAAAGTCAGTGGAGACACAGAGCTTACCTTTGCCTCTGAAGTTAAAGTTCTACTACTGAATCCTGTGAGAACCAGACCTTACTTTTAACTGTAATTTCAATTGTCTGTCCTCAAAATTCTATTTTTTCTTTAAGCTGGACATTTAAACATGTAATGTGGGAACCTAGTTTCAGCTAGCAAAAAGTTCAAGATCAAGGTTAAACCAATTTTCTAAGCTCCCTCTACTGTCAGTGTAGAAGAAAAGCACCTTCTGAGGATTTTTGTCTCTTTCTAAAATAGGACTGACTGCACAGAATTACAGTCAGATGAGAGGCCTTCCACAGTCTATCTGTTAATTCTACACTGGAGTCAATAGCATCCATCAGTGAGGTAGGATCACATCATTTCTGTCATATTCATCTAAATAAACTTTTGGTAATATTTCCTGCAGGGTTTGTATAGCACCTTTAACTTTTATTAAATGTTTGGTTCTTTAATCTATTAACCAAAAAAAGATACACTGACTATTAATCCTTACTCTTTCTCAGTTACTTTAATAATACATTGCATGTTCATTAAAAAAAAAAGAAAAAGCCCAGAAGTCTATTAAAATTATTTAGCTCTAAAAATCTTTCAGAAGGAAAAATATTAATAAAAGGCTTTGCTTTCAGAATCTTCTGCTAAATTCTAGCTATTCCATCAAATTATTGACTAAGATTTTAAAAAAAAGATTTTAGTACATTGTATTTTCTTGCTCATGAATAGACATTATTTGCTTTCTAAAAGAAACTAAATGCTGAAGTTAACTGGTTCTTGCACAATGGTTTATTACTTGGAACTTGGTGTTATTCTTATTAAAGATAACTCTTATTAAAGATAACTGTTTAAAAATGAAACTTTTTCAAGTTTCATTAATTAATATGGCCTAATATGGTTTCTAAAATGTTTTAATTCACATT
Organism: Crypturellus tataupa; assembly: GCA_034781795.1. NCBI lineage: Eukaryota > Metazoa > Chordata > Aves > Tinamiformes > Tinamidae > Crypturellus > Crypturellus tataupa. The sequence goes on along the minus strand of JAWLRI010000540.1, from coordinate 780,408 downwards.
ATAAAAAATTATTTAAGGAGACTTTTATCAGCATTCATCTATCTATTTTAGTTTAATGAAAGGAAATCTCATTCTTTTAAGGTTTTATTCTTGGAACTACTTTTTGTTCTATTTTTAAAACACCACTCCTTCCAGATCATTATCCCAAAATTATCTTCCCGAAAAACCTGTTCTCAGCATGACACTAAGATGTAAGAGAACTTGCTTAGGAAGAACAGTTGTAGCTCACAAATTATTAATGGAAATGCAAAATATATGCATGGTATTAAAAGACACATATTTCTCTTCTCTGGGCATTTGATTCCATTGAGAACAAGAACTAATGGTACCTTGTAAGACATTTTGCTACAGGAGGAGCCATGTACTTAAGCAAATTTCTGAGCCTAAGTATGGGAGTTTCTTAACCTTGCACCCCTCTCTCCTAGTCACCTCATCGAGTCTGGCTAAGAGAGACTAAATAAGGCAGTATAGTCCTTTCTTTACCCCTCTGTTGAAAACTTCAGCCCAGGCATCTCAAAAAGTTTTTTGACTACAATGGTTTCCATCCTTCTTGATACAACTAATCACTTTTTTAAGGGTTAGTAAATGGACATAGAGGCTGAACTGGCAATGGTCTTGTGGGACTACCTTTCCCTGCAGGTTACAGACTCACTGCAAAACTAAATAGAAGGGGGTTGAGCATCAACTACTGAGAATGGTAAGGCAGATGTGCTCGTGCCCAATGCGGAAATGTGTTTAAAAGGAAGTTGTTCTCCGAGCTGAGCAATTCTTCCTATCACCAGCATAGCAAAACTGTTAGAGGTCATTTAATTCTGCCCCATGTCTGTTGTTCAGTTACCTGCACACAAACATTTAATAAAGATCATTTGGAAGTCAAGCACAGGCTCCAACATAGGCCTAAAGGTCACCACACTGCTGTGGAGAGCACACTTAACCCCATGTGAGAATACCCTTGGGCCCCCTAGAAGGTAGGCAAACACTGAGTCCACTCCCCTACCTCATAAATTCAGGACTATAGTCTATGGTAGCATCACAAACTCACTAGAATTACATCAATACAACTGAGCATCTCCTGCTTGTGAAATGCAACAGTACTGAATTTTCTTTAATCGGTTGGAGCTGCCTATATCCAGCTCATAATAACGCATCTCTTTCTACGCAATAATCTCAATGATGTATCTTTACTCACAATGATTCCTGGGTAGTAGCCTCCCACGGTAACATTCTCTGTTCTTGTGGTAGCTGCCAGACCGATGGTCAGTATGAAAGTAGACACCACCAGCAGAGACACTGTGAACCAGAGCGACGTCTTCTTTCTTTTTGCAAACTGCCCTGTAGAGAGTGGGGGGAAGGGGGATAGAGCTTTTCATTGCAATCATGGCAGAAAAAAAAAAAAATCCCACAAAATAATAGAGCGTTTTCTCTTGTTAATTCCTCCTCCCACTAAGGTAAATAGCTGGCAGGCAGCAGGGGTATTTAAAAAAACATACAGGGGTTAGTGTTTCATATAGTTTAATACACATACATTGGGTACACTTACAAGATGAGTTTTTATTATGCTGAGCAATGTTAGCTGCAATGATAATTATGCCTTATCTATCTGCAGTGGTGTTTAAGTAATCGCTCACATCCATAGGCTAAATCTTGCAGGCCTTAAACAACACTTTCCTAGCTAGAGTCAAATTGAAACTTTATCTGGACACAGCATAAAAATTTATATTTGAAACAAGATTAGAAGAAGCTCTGCTTGCTGTCATGAAAATGAATGTGTTCTTCATATTCATTAAGGAAAGCAAACCACTTTGTACCTTCTGAAGTAAAGCTGTAATGCAGCTGATTAGTTCATGATATATGGGACTACCTTTTAAACCACCAGCAGCCCAATGAGATAGATTCACTCTCACTGGGATGTGGATGCAGATACCCAGATGTTAAAACTGGCCGGCTTGTCTACTGCATTCTGCCTGCCTCTAGACACGGAACCTTATTACTGTGCTGATATGTCAGAATTGCAACCACAGATCACCAAAATCAGAGCCTTGGCCAACAGCACACACTTAGGTAAGGCCTATCTAAAAACAGCAATGAATATGTCACCCTGACCAACGAATGCAACCAAAAGAATCAAGCAGAAAGCCCACATGCACCAGTGAGGTGCGTTCTGCTTTCAAAGGCAAGGCGACGCTGTGGAGGGGCACCCGTGGAGCTGTGCAAGGCAGCGCTGTGCCAGGCCGCCATCCCCAGGGAGCACCCAGCCAGCCGCAGCACAACGACATCTCCCCTCTGCGGCCCCGGCAGGCTACATGGCACACACAGCCCTGGCGTGGGTCAGGAGGCGGTGGGGTTACGTCAAGTGCTGGAGGAAACAGCCTCGGCAAGGAGGAGGCTGGTGCAGGAGACACTCTTGTGATACTCCCTACAGGTAAGGAGCCACCTCACCTGCAAGCAAAAGCAAGGGAAATGAGGAAGGAAAGGGAGAAAGCAACCAAAAGCTGTTTGCCAAGAGTCACTTGAGTTATGTGACCAGTTTAAAGTCATGAAACTCAACTAAATGTTTACATTTTCAAAAGTTGGAGTATATTAGTTGAGTTAGCAAAGCTAAATAATTTCAAAGAATAAATGAATATATTCATAATAAAAATCTTATGCTTCTGACATTCTTCCAATAGAACATCCAGACAGAATGAGTCCATTTTTAAAGTCTGAAATGCAACCAGCTTTCGTGCTGAAGACAAGGATTAATTCAGGTGATTCTCCAGCCATCTCCCACCTCCATTCTGTGCCTGTTGTTTGTCTCTGGTAACTTCCCTTTAATCCACAGATGGTCACTGGAGAGATGATAAATCAGCCCTTCACTAAGTGTAAGGGGTTTAAGGCAGTTCTTTCAGTGAAGACAATTCACATGGCGAAAAGAGAAGAGCCTTAGACACCTTAGACTTCTAACTCAGCAGGCCACACGCCCTATCCAACAAAGCAAAATGATTGATTTGATAAATCTACCAGATGTTTTAAAATGCTTCAAGTGGTTGTTCTTTTGCCTGTCTTCTGGGTCTCAAGTTCTTAGAGCTCACACTTTTAAGCGTTTCTGAAACTGTTAAGATGACAAACTGCTTTCTCCCTCACTCAAAGATGGCACTCAGGGATGTGGTTCCAGCAGCTAAGTATTAAGAAATGCATGGAAATGTGTCACAGTGAACACCAAATGCAAGTATGCACACAACACCCCAAGACTCAGAAATAAAAGAGTCCATTATAATAAAATAGCGTTTGCACTACTGTAGTTGTCATCTGTCCAACCTACTGCATAAGCTTTTAGACTACAACAAGAGACACATAAGTCATAGCATGTCCACGGATTTAGAAAAGAGTTAGGTGCTTGATTACGCTCACTATCCTTTAAAGTAACAAGGAAATACATTGGTGTCCACGGAGGAGCAGCAGAGAGTAGAATCCTTATTCTGTAAAAAGGTGGAGGTTGCTGAGTCTGTGTGAAACCTTGTGCAAGCGTGCACTGGTTTTGTATCATGGAAGATATCCCTTTAGTGGCAGCAGTTTTTTCATAAATCAGGAAAGCCTCCTGTGCTGGGGCAGTTGACCAATCCATTTATGTTACTGAAATGTTTTTCACTGGGAAACTGGAGAGGTTTCCAGATTTTTCCCTCTACAGTTAACTTGGCCTTTGTCATGAACTTGACTTGCCTGCCCTCAGACACTCATTTTTCAAGCTACAGAAGGGCAAATAAGAGGTTACATTCTCAGCATCCATTCAATTCTCTTCAAATCTTCTCAGCAGCCAGCTGAGAAACTCTTTAGCAGTGATGAATTCTCAACTAGTGTAAGCAAGTCAAATCCTCTACTAATCTTCCTTCTCTCCAGAAGACCATGCTATGGGACAGAGGACTGTATTAGTGGTAGTGGTGGATTTCTTTAGTGCCACAAGAGAAGAGCTCAATGCTCCTTTGGGAATTACTCTCCAAAATGTGATTCTCCCCACACCCCCACATATAGGCACATTCTTCCTTCTGCATTTGGGACCCTGCATTTGGGACCCAGATTAAACCTGACTCCCCTATGTGACAAGTGGAAATTTTTATTCTCTTCACCTTCAAGCAAATGCAGGGGAAAAAAATAAAGTAGCTTCCTAACTACTTCCTCTAAGACCATAAATAAACTGTGATCCTTTAAAAAGGAAATTGGTAAGGGAAAGGGCAGTGGAATTAACCAGCTGTAAGTGGCTATCCATTTTTAGTAAAGAATCATTTCAATCACAGGAAAATTTGAAAAGGCTGGTCAACATTGTTACCACATAGTCATGCAAACAACCTTCCCCCCGCTATTCCGTAGATACTAGTGCCTAAGACGCTCTGAAGAGCACTCCGAGAGAAAGGGTGCCTAACGCAAGAGCTTCCCAAGCTGAGTGGCTTCATGATTCCAGTCCCCTGGAGCCTGCCTGCTTTCCCACCACCGTACCCCGAGTCCCCTTGCTTCTGTTATGCATGGGGAGGATAGTGAAAGGTACAGGTTAGTGATGACTTATATTCAAATAGCAGCACTTTTAAAGACATGAGAATCAGCTTTGGCCAATACACATAATAATACAGTCATGGCTACAGATGTGTAATCTGCTCTCCTGCGTAAGTGAGCTACAGTGATGTGAGGGATGACACACCGAGAACAAAAACGTCATTTATTAAAAGGGTGCTGCCTTTGTACTGTTCTCTCTGGAAAAATAATTTCCAGTGAATGCTCCTATTCAAGAATAACAGTTTAAAGGGAAAGGGGAACTGGAGCATGACTTATTCCTAAGGTTAAGATCAACATTCACTGTTGGGAATCTTCATTACAACCTGCCACAGCCATGAAAATCAGGCCAGGAGAAAGGGTGAAGTTTTGTGACCAATATACGTTTTAATGGACAGACAGTTTAGCCCACATACCATACACTACCTCAGAACTATGTGTAAGCAAGTACATGCAAAAGTATGCAGGGCCAACAAAAAATGTCTAGTTTTGGCATAAGAAAACCATTTGCCTGTGGTTGTATTTATAAGAAATGCATTCAGAACTGTGAGGCATCCTCAAAAAATCCTCATTGCAAAATCATATCAAAACAGGTACCAGGTGTCTTTAAAAAGTCTCAGAGACTTCACAAATGCAGTTTTGCACAATACTTCACACTATAACACTATAACACTAGTTATTTTCCATGTTTCCAATCCTCTGATATCCCTGGCTATGAGATACTGGTTATTGAGTTGCAAAGCTTCAAAACATCATAATTTCATCAAAGGAAAACTGCAGTATCTCCAGTGAGTTTATCCAGACACTGTTAATGCAATGGCTTTACAGGATGCTTGCCTCAGAATGAAGAAGTCAGCGCTGCCTCCTAACAGCACTGAGCCTAATGACAGCTCATTGGGAAAGGGCTATTCTAAGCATTGATAAAACTCCAGTTTACAGCTCAGATCCATAAACACTGGCACAACTGGGAGAGGAATAAACGCCACCCCATAAATTGAACATTGAAGTGACATATAGGAACAAGAAAACACTTGAAGGACTAAGGGAAGAATTAGCTATGACCAAGGTTACCAGCATGAAGAGCAGGTGAAGGTTACTACCTACCACAGTAAGGAAACCAAACAGCAGCATGGGCAGATAGAACTGAGACCACTTTAATCCATCTAGTCTAACTAGCAGAAAAGCCCAGGGCTAGAAAACACTCTAAGAAACCTACATCCTTATTCAAGCACAGAACTACTCTATCACCCATACTGGCCATGGCTTTACAGAGGCAGGAAAAGATAAAAAAATGTGGTTTTAGTATTGATGGATGAATTAGTGATGGCAGTCATAGATAAAGCCAAGGTACTCAGTGTTATTTGCTTCTCTTCACCAACAAGGTCTCCTTTCCAGAGAAAGGCTTGAGAAATTACCACCAGTGGATGAGGTCTGTATTAGGAATTACTTGAAAGGAGTTTGACTGTCAAGTTGTGTAGGAAGATATGGAATTAGGTACAGGAGGGTTTGGGGAAGAAAAAAATGTATGTTTGGTGTAAAACAAGCATGTC
>JAWLRI010000540.1:730704-768909 GCA_034781795.1 Crypturellus tataupa | reverse complement strand
CGGGCGGCGGGTCGTGGCCGGTCCCCGCGCCGCGGGCGCTGCCTCTGCGGGCACCCGGCTGGCTTTGGGTCCCGCTGGCTTTGGGACCCGCTGGCTTTGGGACCCGCTGGCTTTGGGTCCCCGCTGGCTTTGGGTCCCGCTGGCTTTGGGTTCCCGCGGGCAGCAGCTGTGGTGGCGCCCGCGGGGGAGAGACGGCTAAGGGCTCCTCTTTGGCCCACGCTGGAGTTACAGAACCATGGAATCACTATGGTTGGAAAAGTCCTCAAAGATCATCAAGGCCAACTGTAAGCCCATCACCACCCTGCCTGCTAAACCATGTCCCGAAGTGCCTACCTCTACACATCAGCTGAACGCTGCCAGGGATGGTGACTGCACCACTTCCCTGGGCAGCCTGTTCCAGTGTTTCACCACTCTTTCCAGGTAGAATCTTTTCCCTAATACCTAACCCGAACCTCCTCTTGACCTATCGGTAGTTATTCTGGAGAAGACACCAACGCCTGCTTCATTACAACCTCCTTTCAGGTAGTTGTAGAGGGCAAATAGGTCTCCCCTGACTTTCCTCTTCTCCAGACTAGATAACGCCAGCTCCCTCAGCTGCTCCTCATAAGGTCTGTGCTCCAGCCCCTTCATCAGCTTCATTGCCCCTCTGTATAACAGAGTCTGTATAAAAACAGAATAATCCTAATCCATATCTTTTGACCTAGGTGCAGGAATGTTTTGAAGCCTGGGTTGGGTCTCAGGAGCCCAGAAAGCTCTCGTGTGATCCCTTAGCGAACTGGAATACAGGGCTGCCTTCAGCGTCACCGTGAGGCTTCTCCGCACAATCACTACCCATCCTGGCAGCCCAGCCCAGCCAAGCTGAGCCCGTCATACGGTCCCCAGCCTGACAGTCTGCTCCCCCTCAGGATCTTTCCTCTGTCCGGGACCATCCTCAGCCCAGGACAGGAAAAAGAAGTGGCCAGAAACTAAGACCTGATGCAGACTTCACTGTGTCTCAAGGAACAGGTCTACTTGCTTGCTGCTGTCTATTTCCTCCTTTAAGCTATGGTATCTCTTTACGTTTCAGTTGGGCACCTTTCTCCTGCAGACTATCTACACCTTCCATGAACAGTTCATTTTGAGGCTGACCTAGCGTGTGCCTGGGCAGCAAGAGGGCAGGTGCTGGATCTTTATTTGTGCAGTGGTGAATAACTCAATTCATAAAATGTTCTGTCTGTGTCTCAGGCTTAGCTTCACGTCTTGATTTGCTCTTGGCCTATGACACGGGCCAATCTGTCACCTGGTAGAGATCAGAATTGCACAGCCTTTGTTTTACCTCCTTTTTAAAATCAAGCACAGGTTAAAAGAAAGCATCATGGCAACCAGAAATAACATATAACTATGATGCATTTATAAAGTGGATATCAAAGACAAGAATCTCTGAGAAGAAGAGATGGGAACCTGAGCAGTCAAGACGAAAGGGCCCTTCTTTTTCTTATTTGCTCTCTATCAGTTTCTAAACCTCCCTGGCTTTCTCCTTCCCTGTCGGTTCTTATTCCCACAGCACATCCTGCTCCTGCACTGCTGCAGATACATGGAAGCCCTTGGTGTTATCCTGCAGGGATGTGTGACCGTTGTCAGAAACAGTGTGGGAACAACTGTGAATAAACCGTCAATGACATCACTGTGTTTATGTGCCTCCTGTCTCGCTTGTAAGAATTCCGCAAAGAGGAGAGCATCAGAACAGTTTTTTTTTTTTTTTATGGACAACATAATTGACAGGTTGGCAAGCATTTTTTTTCGCACTAATATAGTTTTCGGCTTGCAAGAACAGTAACTTCCGCTATAAATGATTCCTATTTTTCTTTGGCTCAGATTTCTAAGTGTGTTCATGTATATATTACTTCAGTCTTTGGTTCCTTTCTCCAAAAAAATGATTAGATGAAAGGAGGTAGCCCTCTCAGAAAGCCTTTGTAGCCGATGAGGTCAACTGAGCTAGGAATTAAGGCCCATGATAAACTGTTTCCATTTCAACCACAAGCCAGTTCTTTCACTTTGTGTCCTGTGACCTGGAGGGATTGAAGGTTCTCATCTGCACAGAAAAGGGAAAAATGAAGACAGAGGTTGTGTTAGTAATTAATAAAACAATGGATTGTGAAGACAGAAAATGTGATTGTAAAAATAAAATATTTCTTTGAGTGAAAGTGACCGCGAATAAGAACAATAAAAATGCCTCTGTCTGTTATAGACTTAGGAATGGCTACAAATAGAAATTTCCCTCGACAGTAAATAGCAGTGAGAATTATGGAAGGCTTTAATTCCCCAGATAGAGTTCAGAAAACCACTAAGACAATGTATTTTCTTGGATGCGACAGGTAGTAAGTTTTTTGTTTTTTTTCCTACTGACAGCCACTAAGCAGCCACAACAGCTGAAAGGGAAGCTGTTTTAGCCTTCTTTTCAATAAGTGGCAAGGATCTTGCAAAACCTTTTAAAAATAAGCTGATTATAGAAAATAACCTAGGATCAATGAGTCATATTTTTCACTGTACATTTCAGGAGAATTGAAAGTATATCTGGTCCTAGAGTCTTGGATATCAGGAGAAAAACATTAAGAAATTAGGGAAAACTGATTTGTAAGGCAGCCTGGGTCTTAAAGTTCACATTCAAGCGTTTGAATGTGGAAGGATCATAGACTTACTTTAAATCAAGTTTTTTTGTTTGTTTGCTTTTTTACTGGATGTATCTTGAATAGCATTTATCCCCCAAAAGAGGGTAAAACTCAAAGACAACCATTGTAAACCCAGTAGATAAGAAAGAGTATGTTAAAATCGTGAGACAACCTATGGGAAACTGAACAGGGAGATTTGTTTGTTTGATTAATTAATTAATTTCAATTTTTAAAGATTTTCAATTAATGAGTCAAGTGGTGAAGGGCTATTACTGGAGAACAGGAAATCTCTGCTAAAAAAGGGAAGCTGGGTAGAGGGGAAGGTCCAGCAGCTCTATAGCCTGTTAATTTGACCAGAAGAACTTGTATGCATAACACAACATCAGATATCAAAGTTAGTGCTATCAGACTAACAGTGTCTTTGCTAAGGTGGCAGATTTCTGAGACAAAAGTAATGCAGTGAATAAAATATTTCCGGATTATGCTATGGGTTTAATACAGACCTTGCAGAAAACAACCTGACACTGAGTTAGTGTAAAAAGCGTTCACCAGCAGGTAGGGAGGTGACTGAAGGAAGGACTAGGTGCTGGAGGAGGTCGGTGACTCAGGTGCACCTCAGGGGCCAGTCTTGAGGCAAGATGGTCAGTGTTGTTAGGCGTAAGGAGTAGATGAAATGTGCCACCCACACAAAGCTAGGGCCAATCTAGTGGTGATGGCTATAGGAATTTCATACTAGTATATGAGAAATCCCTCTTATACATTTAGAGACTCACAATGAGAGCTTTGCTATAGCTGTGCAGTCTCCCCAGTTCTGTGAAAGTGAGGAGGGATCTGTGTATATGACCGGCAATGTTTGCAAGAGTCTGCAGCAAAACTGCAAAAAACACATGTTCAGAATGCTTTATTTAATACCTGTTAATTATCTCAGTGAATCGTGCACGTGGTAGAACTCTGTTTATTTATGCTGCTAGATATCTCTAAAGCCAAAAGGTGCTTTAAGTTTTTTGGTTGGTTGTTTTTTTTTTATTTTTCCACCATCTGGATGTGTAACTTGGACCCAGATATTCTTAAGTAATATTTCTAAGGTCTCTGAGATACCTAGCTCATGTGCCTTGCTCACATGCAAAAACTAAATCATTTGCTGGATTTGTGCCCACAAGAAACACCCACTCACACTCTGCGGCCAGGCTGGCAAGGCTGTTAGGAGTTTTTCAGATGTGTGTAGCATGGTACGTGCTCCATTTATTAGAATTATCTTGGCCTTTCTAGCTAAAAAATATTCTGTTAATATAGGGCGTGAAGTCCTCCATGATGCTCTTGATCTCTCCCGCTCCTTTCCTGCGCCACACTGCAGCCTGGAAAGTTTTGGTCCTAGACGTCATTAGTCTGCTGATGAATGGTTTGGATGGTGACATGTCAAGTTTGCATCCCTGTGTCCCTGAAATCTTCTTTCTTTGTTCTAAAGAAATTAGTCTATTTTGTCTTTCCACACAGGTCATGTTTTCTAGGCCAGTGGGTTTGCCCATTGCTTTCCTCTAGCCCCTGCATCATCTGTGTGGGCCACATCTGTCTTATGATGCACTGGCCAGGCAAGATTCAAGACCATTTTGAATTCTAAGCCTGTCCACCAGCCTACTGCCTCTAACACACTCAATAGTTTCTCCCGATTTTATGTCCTCTGCAAATTCAATATATTCTGTAGTCCATCAAGGTCATCAATGAAAGTATTGACTAGTACCTGACATTGGAAGTACCTCAGCACTTTCCATCTTTTAGACCACTAATGGACATGACTCTCCAGATTCTTTTCTTTTTCTTTTTTTCTTTTTACCCCTTCTGTAATATTGTCATTTACACATTCTCTCTGTAGAAGGCATTAATCTCATGCTAAAGCCTATTAGATCAGCTTTGTTCTGTCACCAGGGTTATTTTGTGTATAATTCCTTTTGGAAATCTGCTGATGTTTTTGAGAGAGGTTCGTTTATTTGTTTTTGATACAATTCAAAGCATGCAAACAGCCCCTGCCTCCTGCATGACTTCTGCTCTCAGCAGGAGTTATCTTCATTGGAAACAGAAGTCCAGTCACACTCTTAAATCTTCCCCATAGTACTCAAACTGCTGTCATATTCCTGAAGAATTTGAGGCCTGTTTCTTCTTCCCATTATATGAACCACTAACTGAAAGGAAACCAGTCATGGGTGAGACTAAACCCAGGACTCTGTTAATAAGGAAGCTCACCCAGTGGCAGAAGATTATGACAGTCAAATTGCGCTGCTCATAATTTATCAATAGTTTTTATTGACATGGTCACCAATACAATCCCTCTATAAATACTTTGCTTTAGTTCAGTTGGGCAGGGTAAGGAAATCAAGCAGGAAGTGGAGAAAAAGATTCAAGGTAAGTCACTCTAAGGCACAAAGTCAATGGCTATAAAAAGACAATTGCTGGGCAATTCACTTAAAAAAAATCTGTTTCCTGGCGCCAGCCATCTTATAAAGCTGTTTTTAACTAGCAGAAACTTTAAAGGACTGTACAAACCTGAAAAGAGACTCAGCTCAAGATGGTGTATCTATACAAAACGTTATGGAGAGAAATCCAAGATATGTGAATGACACCTAGGTATATGCATGTCAAAGGCTGATCAAAAGTCTTTAAATGTCCTCAATAGCCACTTCATCTGTTGATCGATTCAGTCCATTTTTGAACTCTGGTGAATCTCTAGCACTCACAATGTCCTGTGACAGGAGTCCCGTGGATTACGTGTGTGTTGTCTGAAGAAGCACCTTGCTTGTTTTGAGCCTTCCACCTGCTAGTTGCATCTGATGCCCCTCAATTCAATCACAGCAGTAAATACTTGCTCCCTTTGCTATGCCACTCATAATTTTATAGCCCTCTATCACCTCTCTTATAGGCAGTGCAGCCAAAAGAAACCTAGTCTGCTTAATAATCCCTGTATAGAAGTTTTATCATACAATGGTAAAATGCAGTCCTCCTTCTGTGAACCTTTCCACGTGTTTTGATATCCTTTCTAAAAGACAAAAGGCACCACAAGTCATTACGTTACTTACCTTTTAATAAAACTAAATGATAGGAAGTCATATAGGTAACCTTTACACATTAGAGACTGGATTCCTGTGGTTTTGCTTATAACCATATCAAGACAACAGTAATTGTGAGAAATGGACTTGACCTCACAGAAGCTTGTAAATAGCCTTTTGGCTTGTCTGGTGACAACCCTGCTTCCTTCAGGAAAAAATTGTTGGTTAGTGAAGGGAATTCATCTCATCCAAAGGATATAAAGAAGAAAGACAAAACAGAATGCAAGGGAAATGAGGTTTCAAAAGAGGTTTCAAATGGAGTTTGTGGTGATTTGAAGACAATCTTGATAAAAGGAAAAGATGTCAAATATAATTTATTCAGAGTCCTTTGAATATAATTAGCCAGTGTATGTTCTTGGTAGTTTTGAAGACATACAACATCAGAAAACAAGCACCCCATCATACAAATATGCTGTTAATAAAACTAAGCATGCTAAGGATTTTTGCAAACTGTAACAGCTAGATAAAGTCACCATGTCCTAATTCTACTTCATGGGACTTGAAGCACTTGAGTCTGTTGCCTTTCATCTGCATACGAAGGGTTGACTTGATAGAGAAATATAAATGCTAAAAATTCAGCTCTTCTTTTGATAGACTCAGGCACCTCCTTTGGGGAGAAGAAGGTCAGCAACAAAGAGGGAACAGCAATACCAGGTACCAGACCGTCGTAGACCTGCTAGGAAACATTTATTGGTAGGAATAAGACTGATACAAGGAGAATGGAAATGGACTTCCATGCACTGCCAAGAAGTTAATATTAAAATAGAATGAGCAGAACAAGACTTTCAGAGCATTTAATCCATACAAAAGGAGCTTGACTGAATCCAGGAAATTTGTATGCAACTTTGTGAAACGTGCCTGCCCCAACTCCAAAATAAGACCTTACAGTGGTTCACAAATATCTTAACATCTAACAGTCTCAACTCTGATTTGTCCAAATACAGTGTTATACTGAAGACTCTGCATAAAATGAAGCCTATTTTTTGGAAAGTTTCTTTGAAAACTGAAGTAATAAACTAAAAAAGGTTCCAGAGAATTACCTGTTTTTTTTTTTAATATTTTGATCTTGATAACACTTAAGTTTATATAAACTGGATGTGTCCCTCTAAAAGATAATCAGTAGTACCAACTATAGCGCAACATCAGTGTGACCAACCAAAACCATCTTGTTGTGAGTCATTACATTAATTTATTCCTGGGTAAAAACAGTTATATGGTTGCATTTATGCCAGGTCAAAAAGAAAGGGATCATAAATTTTTGGAAGCCATATCACAGAAATTACTATGGAAAGCATGACATAATTTCAAAAATGTCCATGTCATTGCCAAAAGAATAAATCAATCTGAAATACGGATATGATAATGATACTCTTATAACAGGCATAATTTCAATTGTACTTGTAAGTAGTAAATGTAAAGTGTGACTCATTATTTTGCTGGTTTCAAGGCATCTTCAGAAATTTCTTTAAGAGAACAGTGAATTATACTATCCATTTAAATTATGGGTTTTTTTTAAGGCATGAAAGTAAGTGAGGCGTTCTGTACCTTTCCATCTATCGGCTGGGTGCCTTCCTTACTTAGGTGCCCTTCACATCCACTGTAGTAGACACTGTTAAAGTCAAGGACAACATATAATACAGTCTCGGTAATGAAAAATAACTCCTTGCATCTCTCTGCCAGTGTAATGCTGTTTCTTCTAGTATATTCTCAGCAACTATGCTCAGTTCAGTTTTAAAGTTTCGGTTACAAGGTACTCCACCTCTCCTCTGACAGGCTGTTTTACAATTGAATTGAAAACGAGCAGAGCCAAGAACTAAGCTTCACGCCAAGAACCCCCACGAGAGCCGTAATTTATTCTGACATTTGTCAAACTGATTCCATAATTGTTTTACTGATGTGCTCCTTAAACTTAGATAATTCACAGTACTCTTCAGAAACTCTGGACAAAGAAATATGAGATTAGAGCAATATTCTGACATGCACTGCAGTTTCTAGTGCATTAATTTCTTGGTAAGGATAACAGCAGAAGTTTGAAGAACATGATAGTGTGAATCATTTGGGAAGTACAGCAGAGGAAGAGAATGACCTGAGAGGAGTGGGTCACCCTTTGATGCTTGTTGTATAAGGAAACTCGGCAGTCGTGGAGACTTTTTTAAAAATAAAATAGAGGTGATCTCATTCTCCCTCATAAATGGTTCTTGGGAACCACCCAGGTTCCTGGTTTTAAAATGAAGGATGATGCTCTTTCTTCCGTTGGTATCTCTGTGGGGAATAAATTCCTCAGTTAAAAGTTAAATGTTGGCACTTTATCTTTCAGATACCTGGTTTAGTTCATTATAGCAGCGCAAAAGGCAGCAGTCTGGTTTGTTTCTTTGGCTTTGTTTGAAAGTACCTGAATTAATGGTGCATGTTGTGACCTAAGGCTGCCTGTAGGGCTGGAATAAAAAAAAAAAAAAAAAAAAAAACAGGTAACAGGTTTTAAACACATTCTCTACCTTCATGGCCAAAACACTTGCATGTTTATGGTTCTCTCAGGTTCCTTCCTTCCTTCCTTCCTTCCTTCCTTCCTTCCTTCCTTCCTTCCTTCCTTCCTTCCTTCCTTCCTTCCTTCCTTTTCCTTCCTTCCTTCTTCCTTTTTTTTCTTTGGAAAATACTAGATTTTCAATAACAGAGGAAAAAGTAGCTGATGGAACCATGACTTGCTGCCTGGAGGTTTACCATCCAGGAGATGGACTACTGCTTGCTGCCATGAATCAGATTTAGACATCTGGGTAGAGGGCGAAGACCCAGAGCCACCACAGCCCAAAACATGTCACAAAAAGAAAAAATACATATAGAACAAAACTGCATTCATGTATTCTTGTTTCCCCCTCCTTTTCTTATTTTTATTTTTCACCCTTTTAGGGTGGTGAGAGGAAACAAAATATGTATGTGTGTCTCCCTCTTTTTGCCTCAGAGGTTTGGTTTTTAGACGGAGCGTTTCCTGAGGACATCGTCCTGTGCTTTAGTGATCGCAACAACCTAGGTCTAGTGTGGCACATCACTTCCAGGTCTTGCTTGTCTCTCGCTCCTTGTCTCCTTCAATTGTCAGTCTTGGACCTTTCACCTGACCTCAAGATGGGCATTTAAGCAGCAGAGTCCCCGTTTTTTATGCAGTGGGAGCACAAGGACAATATTTTACACAGTGCAGGACCGCACCAACAATAATGCAAGAGAAATCTCTGTAGCGGAAGAGATTTAAGTCATTAATAAACTTTCAGTCTGAATTAGAATGACCTTGAGTCAAACTTGTATTTCATGTATGCAAGACCTTCGTTCCCAATAACATCTCCCTCTTCCCTGCTTGTGCACCACAACAACCAGAGCCCTTAAAACACTGGACATAAGGAGATGAAGAGGCTGCTCCTGAAGGACCCACAGATGCCACTGAATTGAAGCAACAGGAGTAGGACTAGATCAAAGCACTTTTCCTGTCTCACCTGCTTTCTTTTATGCAGCTGGTCAAGATGTTATTTCTCAGATTGCTCCCCTTAGCTACAGCATCTAGTGATTCCAGCATAAATGCAGGTGATTTGTGGGATTCTCACACTTCTTCCCGAGGACCGACAAGCATGTGATTGGTTATCTTGTGTTTTTTGTGGTGGGAAATTGAAGTTGCAAGAAACCTAATTGCTTTGTAAATTACCTTCAAACCTTTGTGGGTTTTTTTTGCTGTTTGTTTGTTTGTTTTAGTGAATCTATTGTGCAAATAATTCAAGGAACTACATTTGCAAAGGAATATAGAAGTATGTAAGGAAAATATATTCAAAATTAAATGCTGGTCACTTTCTATAAGAATACACTCCTGAATATTGACCCTTGATGCACACTGCTAGCTATACGCCTCCTACTAGACTTTTCACCACAGACCACAACCCTCTGAGTCCTGCCCTTCAGACAGTTCTCAATCCACCTCACTCTGCTCATCTAACCCGTACTTCAGTTTGCCTATGAGAGACACTCTCAACAGCCTTCCTGAAGTCAAGCCAGACAACATCCACCAGCCAGTCATCCCATCACAGAAGGCTATCAGGTTGCTTAAGCATAATTTCCCCTTTTTGAATCCATGCTGACTGCTCCTTATCATCTTCTTGGCCTTCATGTGCTTGTAAATGGTACCTAGGATTTTTATACAGGCCCTCCCAAATGAGTGGCAATGAAAGCTCCAAACTTCACCTAGGAGTTGCAGTATGCATGCCAGATACTTGTTGAAAGCTGATGCAGAAAGAAAGTTTTTGGAAAGATACTTAAAAATTAATGTTGTCTTTATTTTTACATGGTTTTGTGGCCATCTGCCATAGTACAGACATAACAAACTCAAAAGACAGTGAGAAACTAACTTCTGAATTCTGAATTCTCTGTCAGATGCTTGGGATTGTTTTTCCATGTGCAATAATATCTCAGGTTTAGAGGCTGCTGTCTTAGTACCGTCTGTGAGGAGATTAGCTATAAAGGTGGGAATCTCCATTTCCACTTGCATAAATCTTTCAGTATTGGCCTTGCTAAAACTTCAGGTATGCAACTTGACTGTTTTTTAGAAAGTATTTTATTTTTTTCACTGATAGTGTCATTTAGAGGAATGAGGAAAGGCAAGAGGACAAGAAGAGAAGCAGTGCGAAGACAGAGTATGTGAAAAAATCCATTTTCAGAAAGCAAACTTTTTACCCAGAGCTGGTGATGTGACGTCTCATTTGTTCATCCTCGCGGCAGCAGCAGTTTGAAAATTGCAGGGATTTTTAAGTTGTGAAAATTGGGCCCAATGCACGAAGATGAGTGTGAGAGGGAGCAAGTGAGGCATTAAAAACCGCCTGGTGAGTGAAATGTAATTGTACATAGCTAAATCTGTTCACACTGCCATAACTCCCTTATATAGACATATCTATTTAAATATTTACGTGGACTTGCTCATGCATCCCAATTAAGCTGCTTTTAGAGTCATAAAACCTATGAACTGTACCGTAAGTCCTTACAGGAGCACAGAGCCAGTAGTATATTTTATTGCAGCGATTTGTAAATCTTCAATTTCACTTTGGCCCTTTCTTTGCGAGTTGCTCTGAATGTCTACACATGGATTTGTTACCAGCATTAATCCTAAGGACAAAATGTTAAATCTTTGAGAAATGAGCTGTTGGCCTTGTCTGTTCGTTGTTTCTCTTTTCTGGCATGAGGTCAGTCTCCCACCTCCAAGTCTCCATAGTTGTGGCCTGGGATTCCCCTGAATGCAGGAAGGATTTCCCCTCAGAATACCCCTTTGGTGCTGGCGTGTGTCCTTGGCCCCACGTTATGCACACTGAGGTGCAAGGAAACACGAGGCTGCCGTGGATGGCACTGAAGCACTTGCCTGTGCAGGCAGGGAGGACCTAATTGCTTGGCCCTCACTGCACAAAAATACCTGCTCCTATCTAAATATCTCTGTGCCCTGCCTAGGAAAATAAGCCTTACAAATGAACCTGAATAGGAATTTGACATATACCACATACTATTGCTTGGTCATCAATATTTCTGTTTAGGCAGAGAATAGCCATTGTTAAACATCTGCACAAACAGAATTTCATCCAAACAAAAGTATAGACAACATGAAACAAAAGCTACATATTTTGGGAACCTAGATATTCAAAGACACAATATAAACATTCATCAGTCTGGTTTAATACTGGGCTCATTCTAGTGAGAACAAACCCACCAACCTTTACTGAAATCACAAAAACTTTATGTTAAGCCTGAATTGCACTGACGATTGCTAAGGATGGTGGTGGACTGCAGGGAAAGACGATTTTGTGGGTCTATATCTGTTGGGCTGCACAACACAGAAAGGAGACAGAGAACCCACACTAAAGTAGTATCTATCTACACAACCAGCTCTACACAAGCTGCGTATGTCTTTCATTTTAAAATAATACTTTCCCCATGGTCCCTATAAGTCAGCAGAAGTGATCACTTCTGCTAATATGGATAGACTTCTTTCAAGCACTATGGGTGGTTATGGCTTACTCCTGTAATAATATTTTCAAAAGGGCTTTCATTTAACTGTTAATCTTTCATTTAAATTCTTTCAGAAAAAGCCATTCTTCCCTTAGCGTAGCTCCTTTAGTAATAACTAAGTTTATTGATTCACTTGACCGTTGCCCCTGGAGGGCTCTCTACACGTGAGCAGAGATTATAAATGCACATTTCCAAAGTTACCTTTTTGTCACTCAGGAGCATTTCTGTCGCAGACCCAGGCTGCTTTTATGGACCTTACTACTGCATTTCATTTTCCATCCAAATTCCCACTGAACATAAGGCTAACCTGGCATGCATGAAGGAAGTGGCATCAGACCCAAGAGCTCTCTACCCTGAGAGAACAGTTAGAAAAAAATTAAGATTTCAGTCTGGCTCTTCTTATACCTAAGCTGGAGCTCTTACATATGATGTCAGAATTTGGCACAGCTCAGGTTAGCACAGTCACATGAGTAAATGAGTTAAGCCTGAAGTCAAAGTCTTTGGGAAAGAGAAATTTATGTGGATCAAAAAAAAAAAAAAAGGAAAGTATTCATGATGCAAATTAAACAGAAGTTTAGAATTTTTCTTAACTACACTCAAGGGAGGTTGGAACACCAATAGAAATCACTAGTAAAGCACTATACAAATATGAGACTTACTTAATATCTACCTGTGGCAAAGAAAGAGTAAGAGAGACTTTTAAAGACCTGATTTGGGAAAGATTCCTTTTTCAGACTTAATTTTGTACCTATACATTAAATCTTCCTGCAATTGCTGTCAATTATCACTGGGAATCCTATGCCTCCTTTTAGCATCAGATGTCACAGAGTTAGTGTTCATAGCCAGCACTGATGGTACTGCACAAATCCAGGTCCTCAGTGGCACTTGATTGTAATAGACATTTCTTTCTCCTGGAGGCCTTTGGGATATGTTTCAGGCATTAACATGCCAGCTCCATTTGTTTTCATTTACAGTGCTAGACAGGAAAAACACCATTAGAGTTGTTCTATACTTAAAGCTGGGAAGAGGACTTCAAAATCTGTCCTACAAAGCCACAGTGCCCGGTAAAAATATATTATACCACATTTTATTTAAGAATTTTGTGCCAACAGCACTCACTCAGGAAACTGGAAACCAAGCCAAGGTTATCTCTGAGGGCAGTCTGCATTCACTCGGCCGTTAGCAGTGTTTTGGGAAGAGGCCTTACCTACATTTCCTAATGAAAGTAAGCCAACCATTATTATTGCCTAAGGCCAGCAAGACGGTGCTAATTTTGTTTCTTATTCAGATGCTATTTAATGAAAAATAGGTCTTGACATACAGGCTAGTAGTATCCATGTAGCATCCATGTTTCAGGTGAGTACATTAAACACTAGTATCCTGCTGCAACTTGCTCCATTCCTTCCATCATTTCCAAATTTTTGGTTAAGTTTTCAAAGAAAAAAGTTCCTCTGATACTTTGGAAGCAAAGGCTGAGAGAGGTGAGTCAAAAAGGAGACTAAGCAGACAGAGACTGCAGCCTTATGGGATGTATCTAAATCCTTTATAGCGTGATTGCTATAAACAGCTCTCTATGGCCCCTCAGCATGCTCCGGATTTGGGCTGCCTTGTCAAGAAGCCCTTTCTCTCCATATTCTCCATAAAGATCCCTGGTCTCTTTCTGTTTCAGATTTCTGAACCCAACTGAGGCATAACTTGTAGGATCTTAAACTTACAGGCAAATGGTTGTCTTACTATGGGTTGAGCTAGATTCCCACAGTGCCAATATGCATTTTTTGTTTGTTTGTTTTGTTTTCCAGTGATAAATATATGACTATTTTCCAATTCCCTGAAAAAGAATGCTAAATTAGAAAAATCATAATAAAGCCTCATAAACAATGAGAATAAAACAAGAGCTGCAGCCAACATTGCTGCTATAATACAACCAACTTTCTAAAGCAATTCATTATTGCATAATTCTAATTCCTGATGTATTTACATTGTTCTTTTTATGCACAAACATTTAATATTTTTAATTACTACAGAGTCCTCATAAATCTCCAGGACTTTCACACAATATCTGTGAACAACAGTACTTAATCCAGCCCAGCCTTCAGAAACTGTAAATTACACACTGGCAAGCCATTCGTGTGTGGCATGTGGTTGTTCACACTTGCTGAATTGGGCATAATTACTCCCCATATCATTTTTCATTTAGCCACAGTGCACTGTGAATAAACCCTAAACCTTCACTTCTTAGAGTACTTCTTCCATTTTTTACCTTTTATTTAGATTTTGGGGTTTTAACTGGAAACTACCTGCAGATTTATCCTCTGTAATTTTTGCTTTGTGTTTAAAAATGTCTGTTATAGAGTATTCTACATTTTTCTTAAGAAGCAAAGAACATCATGTCTTCAATCTTAATATTACCTCCTTGTCTATTTATGCATGCCAGTTATTTGTGGAAACTTCTGTCCTTTCCATTTGGACGAATGACATTTTTAGACAACATATACAGTTAGTCTGTTGTGTATGTACTGTTAACGTTTCCAATAGCATCCAGCATGTCCCGAGTCCTCCTATGAGCATAAAAAGCTGGGTGCCTTCCTTAGTGACTCTAAGTCTAAAAATAATAAGAGAAACATAAATGGTAGAAAGGAAATGTGACACAAATGCCTTAACTGGGTTGGAGACTGGCCATGTACTAGTCGCTTCACTTTGTTTGGCTTTTGCTTTGCTTTTCTCCTGGTTTCCTCCGGAACGTGGCTGAAATAATCAAGCTGCCTGAGAGTATTTTGAGGGAGGTGTCTCCTTAATAATTTGAACCCTTCCCAAAGGAATGCTCTCCCACAACACAAGTGGCTAGATACTCTCTGGGATGTTTGGGCATTAGAGTCTAATGGTAGGGGCAGGCACAGAGGGACATGTAGTGAGGAATAGAGGGAAGCAGTTGGGAAGAGTGATACGGGACCAAAAGGATAAGGGCAAGACTTGATAGCAGAGGAAGGATTTAAGGAGCGCAAGGGGAGATAGGAAATAAGCTCTGCAAGAGTTTAACTCCTGGACTATGCTTTCAGTAAGACATAAAGTGATCCTAACCTGATGGTGAATTTACAAATAGAAGATAATTTTTTAATTAATTGTAAACTGAACAAGAGAGAAATGAATATTTGAATATAATGATGATTTGCATTTGTTGGTGTTGTCCTGCTACCAAAATAGAAGACAGGCAGAGTATTGTGATGGTCTGGCAGCATTTCTGGAATTGGATTATCTCCTCTCTTCCACTAGGTACTGCAGAACAGTCACTCTGAATTGTTTATCCTGTCTGATTACCAACCATTGCTTCTGATCATACTCCATCTCTTCCCTCACCTGCTTTTCATCTTCCGCATTGCTTCTCTTTAATTGCAGCCGTCTTGCCTCATGGCCCTGGGCCCTGGGTTATTTCCTGTCATCAGCTGTGGGTGCAACTGCTTGTTTGGAGGGATCTTTGCAGTTCCACTTAGTGCTCTTTATCTCTCGCTTGAAGTTCCGTAGCAAAGAAAAGGAGCTGTTTCTACACATGTTGATGGAGAACCAACCTGAGCTTGTGGTGAAACTGTTCAAATGACTTGGCAGGCCCAAGGGTGAAGGTAATGTAAGACACAAAATGTGACTCGTGGTTTTGGAAGCACACTGCCCTGTCTATCTTCAACAGGGCACACATAAAACATAGTAATAGCTGCCAACCTAAACACAAGAGGTGAAGAAACGATTTTGCAGCACAGTACAGAGGCGCTGGCCCTCCATAAGCTGTGAGTGGCACAGGTCATAAACATGCTTGAAAGTATGGAACACTTTATAACTACAGCCATTGCCATCTAGAAAACCTCACATCAAGTGGTTAGGCAGGAATTGCCTCAAAGTCACTGAAATAAATGCATTTCTTGTAAAAGTCCCAGCAGGCGGCAGCCCTCCTTGCCAGGAGGACAATGGGGCCATCACTTGAAGGCTGGAGGAGATGAAGGGAATAAATGACTGGAGCCAGAATTCTTTGAAAGAGCAAAAATCCTCAAATCCTGAAGTAGCACAAGTATCCTACCCTTTACATTGCAAATATTGAATGAAAATAAAATTCAGACTGGCTGAGTTATTAGTTCAGCTAAATACCCTACAACCAGATCAGAGCGGTGGTGCTAAGTAAAGACAATGCTGAAAGTTTCAGTAAGGCAAGTTGAACTCTGAGTCTGTATTACTGCTATCAATTACTTCACGTTCATTTATAAATAATGCTTGGTTGCTTATGTTGCCAGTTAGGAGTTCTCAGGTTATCCAAGATGATAGCTCATTTCTTTAGAAAGCCTTGGTCTAATACATCACACACTCTATAAAGGGTGACAGTGCACAAACAGAAAATACGGCCACAAAGCAACTGAGAAACCGAGACCTGTCACTATTCCTAGTTCCAGAGAGTCGGTTGCATATGTATTCACAAAACTGAGAAAGAAACTCTAGGCATCCTGAAAAGGCCTAATACAGGAGCTGGTATTTGACAGAAGTACATAGCCTATGTAGTAATACACAGCATTTTGTCATACACAGTGTTCAAGGACCATTTCAAGGACTTGGCTTATATGAAGTATGTTAAGTATGGGGTCTGCCTGTGCAGCTGCAGCTGAAAACCTGCCATGCAGCTGGTTTGCATGTGAAAATATAGGTTAGATTTGGCTCCTTTGAAACTGAGGCCCCCTTGAGTGTTATTTATACAGTACTTTCATACTCTACAGTGGACAGCAAAGGCCCCCAAAATATGTATTTTACAGTATCCATGTTAAAAGTAATTGTCCAATCCTTTGCCTTTGCAAGTTATTGTTAGCTGGTATACAAATAATATGCACACAATATCCAAAGAGTTCATAGGTTCAGTCTTGTGCAGTAACTGCATCTGCAACAAATGGATGTACTTCCACCTGTTTATGAAGTCTGTTCCACCTGTTGGCTTAGAAAGCTCTACTAGTCCCAGAATTTAGCCAAGAAATACGCAGAATCTTCTGAAATCATGTTATTTCCCTCATTTTCTCTGAGGCATTTTTACCCTTGTTTCTATTGGAACTGAGACTTGTGCAGTTCTCTGACCTGCTAAGCCTCTCTAATCTGAATCCACTGACTGAGTTAGTCCCACTTGACAGAGGAGTAGATATCTCAAGGAAAATATAGGGGAGGAAAGAGGCAACCAGATGAAGAAGAGCGGGATTCGAGTTTCAAGGAGAGGACAACATCAGAAACAGGGAAAAGAACATGGGGAAATCCCTCTGCTGATATTGGTCTTCATGGAGCAGTTTGTCTGAGGAGCACTAACTTCAAAACCTCAGACTTTGTACTGACAACTGCACGTAGGTAAACCACCTGTCTTTCAACCTCTGAATAATTTCACAAACATATGAAGTATGGTGGCCTAGTTCAGCCCAGCTCCATTTTTATGTGTCTATCAAAAAAAAATTGATCTTCTATTGTGAATAATTTTTACAGACAATGTCCAGGAGGCACCCTTGGCACTCTTCCCTTCAAGAATCAATTGCTGCATAATTATTCATCCAATTCCTGGGGCTGTAAGAGAACTACTTAACGAAAAGGGATATCTGGTAAAGAGTAAATCAGCTTTCTTCCTGTCTTGCCATGGATTCTGCATTTTTAACTATCAATATCCCTCAAGGGCAGATGATAGCATTTCCTCCCTTTACAGCACAGTTGCATGGAGTGATGGCTTACTGGGTGGTTTCCTAACTTCAAATCAAATACACCGTACTGATTTGTGTCACATCTGGAGATACTGGAAAATTTGCAAACCCCACTGAAAGAAATGGTGAATGATTGCAGTTATAAGAAGGGAGAGACAAAGTTTTCCATCAGAAATCCTCCAGGTAACTCGAGGCAAACAGCAATACCTCACCCAGCACATCTGTGTTGCTCGCAAGGGGCTTTCTCCCAACAGGAAACGATGCTTTATGCTTCCTTATTATGAAAGGGTATCTGATAGCCCAGATCACTTTACTAGACAATCTATCATTTATTTATTGGACTCTAATGTAATTGAATAGCTGTCTGCCCCTTCTGGATGCATCCTGTTTGCTGCTCTGTGAGCGAGTGATCGGGACCATTAATATTGCTGTGGACAGTTACATTGATTTTTAGGGGAAGAGACATGTCATAAGTTGAATACTTTGTGCTCTTCCCCACTTCCAAAAGGCTACAGTTGGACTGGAAAAGGTTCAGAAAACAGCAATCAGGATGATCAAAGATGTGAAGTAGCATATGTACCAATAACTACTAAAATGATTTTTTTTCCTGTTAGAAAAGGAGATGAACCGAGGCTGGTAGGAGAGGGATCAGTAAAATCATGACTGGCAGGAAGAAAGTCAAGAGGAGACAGTTGCTTACTCTTTCTACTAAGACAAGGACCACACAGTAGCAGATGAACTTAGCAGACCCCAATTTTAAAAGAAAGAAAAATTATTTCTTGCATATCATGCAAGTGATCTGTGGACTATATTACCTTTTGAATGCTAAAAGTCCCCTCAGATTGATATTCAAATAGTCAGACTTACTTTACATTATTTAAGCATTCCATCAGTTTGGTAATGACCAAAAAATCTATACATGACCAGTCTTCAGAGCCAACAGGGAAGGGCACATCAAAAAGAGTGCTGAAAGGCAGTCCTGTTGAAGTCGATTCCATCAATGAGGTTGAGTTTCTTGATGTCAGTTGTAAGATCCATTAGCTGTTCTGTGCTACTGGTACTTGAGGAGATTAAGAACAATGCATTGTGTTAAAGCAAATTAGTTAGCATAATATCTTGAATGCTACATATTATTTAAGTTCAATTTTTCTTCCTTCTTTGAAACCCTTTTCTAAAGCAAGAGAGGTACTTCAAGTAAAGAGTGTCTAATGAAATTACTGAAACTGGGTTGCATTTAACAATATGAACTGATTATGCACCTAAGAAGCTAAAAAATGACAGATAATAAAGACCTAAGAAGCTGTCCAGTCTGCCTCCTTGTGGATGAAAGTGTTCAGCGGTGCTTGCACTTTCACCTGAGAAGTAGCACTTCCAGTACTATTTTTGGAAAACTCTTCCTTACCTTCCCTTACTGCTTCACAGACATGGAGGCCAGAGAAGGTCCTTATGGATCACGACTGCGCCCGCTCCTTGCTGTACAAAACACACCATGAAATTTTACCTAGTCTGCTACAGTGATCTCATAACTTAGTTTTATAGCATATCTACAATTGATGTGAAGACTTATGGATGAAATTTCCAAGGAGGACATAGGCACTTGAAATGTCAATACTCAGTACTTTACATCTAAAGTCAGCTTCAATGAACTTTACCTTTAGAAAGCAGAAGTTTTTCTTTAACTTTCTTTTTTTTTTTTTTTTCCTTTTCTGCAAGATGATCAATAATCAAATGCTGCTGTACCATAAATGTCTGCTTTGCTAATTCCTGCTATGTGTCAAAGACACCTGAGCAAGTGGGTTCTCACTCTATGAAGCAGGTCTAGTTTTGCCAGAGGGTCCTCCTGTACCAACTGTTATCCTCATGCTCAATTAATGACCTGACAGATCTCTCCATCTGCTGCTCTTTGCACTGAATCTTAACACCACAGGTGCCATTCTGGAGATGCAGTACCAGACAATACCTGCACAGAATGAACAGATTGCAATCCGTTCTCTCATCCATCCCCTCTTCCTGGAAGAAAAGCTAATTCACTGAATTAGCCCTTAGTACTTCAGACAGGTGCAACTGCACATGCAGAAAGCACACAGTTAAGAAGGTAGCTGTTAACAGCTACCACATTCACTGAACTTTTACTCCGTACAGTGCAGATAAGAGAAGGGGATCAATGGCATACAGCATACTGACTGCTAGTGAATAATGATTCTTTGAATGGCTGAAATCATACCAGTTTATAAATATGCTTGCAGAAATGCTTAAGAATTGAGTATATACATGTACATGCACAGCACACAAACAAAAATACATGGTTGCAAATTCAGAAAACAGTTATGTATAACCAATAAGCTTCATTCAGACCTCAGTAGCAAAGCTCTGTGTGCCCAAGCAATCTGGTCCCTCCAGAGCATGGATCAGGGACCATTTGGAGCCTACTTTTTCCTTCCTTTCTCTAATTTCTGCACTGCTGTTTTCATGCTCTTTCAAACAGGGTGACAAAGCACCGTGTGCCTGGATCTCACTGTGATGCAAGCCAGGATGAGACCAGGTATCCTTCTGCATGGGGAAACGTGAAAACTTCCAAACATGACAGAGAATAAAGACACCGATCTCACTGCTCAGACCTGCTACAGTTGGTTTTTGTTGTGTGACCATAAAACCTCAACGTTTATATGTGTGATAAATTCTGTCAGCTTCAGCGGCTGGAGCAGCTGGGGAAGGAAGCTCATATCCAGCTCCCCACCTGTAGCATGGCCAGAAAGCAGAAATCTTTCTAGGCTCAGGAGTTCAAGAAGGGCAAGGGGTAAGCAATCAACAAGAAGAGAACTATTAACCCCTACTTATTGGTATGCCTGACTTCCCCCAGAACCATCCTAGAGAAATCTCTTCTGCAGTGGAGCACTTGGATAATAATTTTTTAATCCTTTCTCCCAACCTAGACTATGCTAATAGAAAAGTTCCCCCCTGTCCTTTCTGTATTTCAGTGATTGAAGTATAGAGAATTTTTATTATTTTATTAGACAGTTTATGCATGCTTAAAACAAGCCTTCTAAACCAAAATAAACTTCTTCAGATAATTCTCTGGCTGTCTGGCTTTCTAATTGAAAAGTATCTTGCCTCCTGTCACAGATATTAGTCATTATGCCTTTTCTTATAGTGCCTGTTTCCCTCTGGTTCTATTATGCGTCATTCCACTAATTCTTTTTTTAGATGAACACCATTGCATGAGACACTTTCCAAATGATATATTATTACCAGGTTGCATTTCAAATGTGAAGTCAGATTTTGCTTGAAACAATTTCACAGTAGAAACAATTTCTTGTAGATTTCACAGCGAAGTATAAAGGGTAGGAGGAAAAACATGAATTCTTTAACATAAATGAAAAACAAACAAACAAACAACAACAACAAAACGGCACCATCTACTTATACCTAAGTATTTGGGGCAATCAGATCAAAGGTCCTGTGTTGTTACTATTCTGGACAAGAACCCATAGCACTGATGAAATGTTAGTTACAAGGTATTTCTAACTCACTTTTCTTCTAGTGAGATAGTATTGAGCAGGGGCTGCAAGAGGTTATCACAACAACTTTAACATCTCATTCAGTACTCTGTTACAGTCGGAAGTCTACATCACAGTTTTGTGTCTGCAGGATATCTTTTCATTGTGGGTATGCCCTGGAATATAAAGTATAGGTAGATCTGTACTTTACTTACCAGATAAACAGAAATAATCAGTAAAAATGTTATGATTATCTGTTCAGTCTCAATCACTGAGAAAATAAACAAGCTTCTACAATTTCATTGAAAGCCCTGAAACTATCATTTTAAACTTGAAAGATAAGTTTGTGATTCATTTTCATGCTCGGCTGAAAATCTGCCCAGGGAGTAAAATAAAAACAGTAGATAAAATCTATTTTTGCACCTGTGTTTGTTTCAGGGCTGGAAAAGGCCTGTCTAGAGTTATCAGAGACAGTCGTACCCAAAATACGCCCGTGGTGTGGAACCCCCCTGCCTTCGTTCCCCACCTCCAGCCTCGGTGCTGCTGGCCCTTCTCTAGCGAGTTACCTCGAGACCCTGGCTAGGAGGATCTCTGCCCTCTCTGATCTCTTTCCTTTGCACACTTTGCGCACAGGTTTGCTGTTACAATCCCCTCCACCAGATGACAACAGCTCATACCCTGAAAACCACAACAGCCTCAGTCAGACTCAGGAACCCGAGCGTAAAGGGGATGGAGTTTCACAGTGGGGGATTTTGCCAGGGACAGGGCTGGGGCACTGGATGAGATATCCCAGCCGTGGGTTGCAGGGTTCTTGTGTGTGGGGAGGCAGGCAAAGAGCATCTGACACTTACTTCAGAAAGAGGTTGGATGTCCCCAGCCCCTCTACGACCATCGAGTAGCTCAAGCTGTTCATCGATTTGTGTAAACTATTTGCAAAAAAACATAAAATCTCCTATATCTAAATGTTTCTGATGAATAATTCTGTGATCTCCTAGTCTCCTGATATCTCTGGTATTTACACAACCCTGTACAACTTCTTCTGATATCAGTGGTTAATTTCCAGTACCAGGACTTCATAATGGTGTCTGGAGATCACAAATTTCACTATTCACTCTGATGCTGATCCTAGGTAGTCAAATTAATATAAAGAACTACCATTTCAGACATACTTAAATTCTGATGCACAGCCATGTTCTGAAATATTCCCATTTCAGCAGTATGTCAGTTAAACATTAAGGTGCCATAAATGCTCCAAATCCACTTTTTGGCAAAACATTCAGTTCTAAAACAATTTCCCTCACTCTGGCCTTCCCCCGAAATGTCAGTTCAGCCAGTATTTCCATTAATGGGATCTCAGTTAAAGCTGTTCACTTTGTCTCTCTGAAAAATACTATTTTCTAAGCCCCATAGCCAAATAGCCAAAAGTATTACTGTTTCATCTATAGCCAGGCACATTTGCACTGCCTAGACTGCCAGTGTGCTAGAGTGTCAAGACTAAGTTTAAGGCTGTATCAGAAGACATCTAAGCATAGACCAGCAGTTTAATAGCTGCCCAATTAGGCATCCTGAGATTGGTAAAACCTGCCTGCGCTCAGCCCTTGTCCTCAGATTTCTCTCAGCTTTTTTTCCTCCTTAGCACTTGCAGCCATGCTCTTGAGAACATCTCTTCATCTTCTCCCTGTTGCGCTTTCGAGTAGCTCAGATTACTGTATTTGACACAGTCAAACGTATCTGCCGGCAGTGACGGGAGCCACGTCGATTAGAAGAGCGTCAGGCTCCTACAACAGCCCCAGGCAGACGACTCAGAGCGCCGGAGGGACAGGAAGGGTAAACGGACATCGTGTGGTAAAGTGAGCTCATTAGGCCCTGAGCAGCCGCTGTGGTTAGGCTGGAAGATAATACTACATTTTCTAGTTGGCCTCATTACCTTTCAACAGTCTGAGGGGAAAAAAAATGTCATTTCAATTTTTTTTTATATCTTTAGCATCACTTGGGGAAATAAGGCCCATGGGGATGTAGCAGTCAACAAATATGGCATAACTCAAAACGACAGCAGAAGAGGAATCAGCCACTCATACCTCAGGGAAAGCATATTGTCAGCGACACAGTATGAAAGGCATCTGTGAAAGCAGATTTCTCCAATGGTATTTTAACATCCGCAGCAGGAGATGCCCCCTGGGAAGCTTATTAGTGAGTGTGGTTTCCTTCTCTAGCAATTCAGTCCTGTTCTATTCAGTTTTGATTTCTTACCTGAGTTCAGGCCGTTTCAGTGCTCTCTGCCAGAGCAGTATCTCCCAGCGGGAGAGCAGGTCCTTGGTCTAGTGGAGGCAGCTTCTGCTCCAGAGCAGCATCGCACCCCAGGGAGCCCCGTAAACCTGCTGCTGGGGAACAGGATAAAACCAGGCCCAGCCATTCCTCAACACCTGCGCCAGGACATGGACCACTCTTCCTGGGGGACAACAGACCTTTTTCTTCCTTGCAGCTATCCTGAAAGGCAAAAAAAACCACATGATGTAGAGCAGGGCTGTTGAGCAGGAGAACAACTAGTTAGTCAGTAACTAAAATCTGAGCTCAAATCCTAAACAGTCCCTCTGCTTTGGATCACGGGAATAGCTTTTTTGGCCTTGGGTAAGCAAGTTGACCTTTCCCTGCCTGGTCTGGCAGAGAATTAATGTCCAATACAGCACACCCAAGGAATGTGTAAAACCGTTGTATGCAAACAAATCATGATGTCTCCAGGCAATTTTAACACCAAGTTGCAGATCCTTAGTGCAGCTAGGCTGTCTGCTGTCAGCATCTTGTAGTGGACAAGCCCTAAACATGCAATAATGAAAACAGAATGTACAAAGCCACATTTTACTAGAGTCAGACATTTAAAAATATGCTAAAATTTGAGGGTGACTGAGGCAGAACCAAACACATGTGGATCTGGAGAGGGTCCCGTTGATTGCCCTGTGTTGGGTGTATCCCACTGTGCCAATGCCAGGTTATGACTTCATCTTGTTCAGTTGCGCAGTATCCCCAACTCAAACAAAACCAAGGCAGTTGCAGGCCAGAACAGAGACAGATGTATAGATAAGGAGCAAGGAGCAGTGGAATTCAGCACTGAGCCAAAGCAATTTCTGAAAAACCTTATGAGGACCAGCCTCCTACCCAGAGGAAGATAAATACATCACATTCATTAACAGAGAGAAAGGATCGACCTAGGGAAATCAGTCAGTCCCACTACAATTACAGGTGAAGGAGCTAGGAAATGATTAAACTGTCATTTTATAAACACCTACAATTCAATAGAGTGATTTAAGTCAAGCTGAAAATGACAGACTAGTCTCATTTCTTTCTTTACCCAGGAAGACAGCTGTAGACATGGTATATTTAGGAATAGGTAAGGTTCTAATTGATTTACATGATATTCCTCTAAACAAACTAGTATAATATGATCTAGATGAAATAACTACTAGTTGGGTTCACAAGTGATTAAAAAGCTGTTCTCAAAGAGTAGTTTCAGCACTTATCTTTACTTACTCATATTTTGCTATAAACTGAAAGAATATTCCTCATCCGAGGAAATGTTCTTTCTTCCTCAAAATGCCTTCACTGTAGGTTTAATGAAGTACCAGAGATACCTGTATTAGTGATGGATCTACTGCATATAGTCATTAATGATCTAGCAGGGGCTAGGTAAAGAGTGCAGTCATAAATCTGAAGGATGACATTTGTATTACAAAACGTTATTGCACCAGAACAAGACAGTGATACCACAGAGTGATGGCAGATGTCCCTTGGGGTGCTGTTACCTACAGTTTTCTTCTTATCTTGCCCTTAGCATGCAAACAAACATTCTCTCTTTGAAAGACAGACATTGAAGCTGTTTGCCTTTGCTCTGCAGGGTTTCACACAAGGGAAGACATTTTGGAAGTGGAAGCAGTGCAAAGAGCAGGAGTGTTTGCTTCCTGCCCTAGGCACCGGTTAGCTTTAAATCAGGGTGGAGAATTCGTTTCTGAAAGCTGGACGCAGATATTGAGTGTCCTTTGAAAATAAGGCCTCAGAGAGCAGGTCAGCCTCCAGCATGAAGCCTCAGCAACAGAAAAAGGAGGAAGAGAACAGAGAGGTCTGTCAGGATTGGGGACTTCAGCAGAAAACAATGTGGATTCCGTGATTCTGTGATTTCAGCATGTCAAAGTGTAAAGTAAGCCAGAGGGCAAGTACGCGAATGGCTGCTATGCAGTGGGAGTGGAAGAGTTGAGGATCATGAGAAGAGTTAACACTCAGAGTGGTTTGGAGAAATTGTTGAGTAGTAAATAAACCGGAATTTACAATTTGGTAGCACTGCAAAAAAAAAATCAAGTCTCACTATCAGAAAAGTAGTTTCTTTCTTTGGATCACATTCCCAGGCAAATTTAAGTCAATGGGGACACTGCTATTGACTCTAGTGGGTTTTTATTGGGTGAGGCCACATCCCAAGCAGCATTCAATTGTGAGCACCTTATTATTCCCAAGGCATTGGCAAGCTGGGAGTAGTTCAAAGAAAAACCACAATAATAGAGGACTGGAAAATTGGCATATGGAGTGAGATTGAAGACTTAGTAAATTATTAACAGCTTTGCTAAGCAATAGCTCAACAGTCTTTGAAGCACAGAAATATAAAAGGAGAAAGGTAAAGAGAAACAATATTCCCAGTATGAGATTCAGTTCGGACATATGCTCCAGGTTGTTTGCACAAGGCACAGATAGTAAGGAAGGTCCCACATTATCAGGTAGATGGACAGAAGAGAGGAATTAAGGGATTTCACAAATCCCTGAAGTTTGTGATGGATGCTAGAGGCAGAAAGGAAGGTCTCCCCTGAGCACCAGCCATGAACTGAAGAGCCCATGAGCTGCCTGGGTCAGGGCAGTGACGGCCGGGAGTAAAATGCCACAGGAGGTCTCAGGGGCTGGGACACAGGCATGGGAGAGAGGGCAAAAATGCATGTGCATATGCATTTAACACATACTTTATTTCTTTTGGCTTAAAGGCTACTTCATACAAAGACCCTCAAGCAAGGTACCAAATTTGGTTATTTTTCAGTATCCTATCAACATAAATACTTTTTCATGTAACTATGACATTTATTCACGCGTGTGTTCTATGAGGAATGCTGAGGGGAAAGAGGGAGAAAGCACAAAATTGCTGCTGTTGATAAATGCAGTATTGATGGTACAGAGCTGCACAGGGAGTTGAGGGTGAAAACAGGTTAAAACTCGGCATGGAAAGGAAGAAAATAGTAAAAAGACTTGAAGGAGATATGTGTTTGCAAGGAGAAGAACTGTTTCAGCTTTAAGCAGTCTTCTATGGTGCTTGTACTCAGGAGGTAGTAAATGGCAGAGAAGAATTCCCAATTGCATGCAGGCAATGAATGTTGTGAAAGAGCTCATCAAGTAGTAAAATTGTAAGGAACAACTAACACCCACTCTCTGTGCCTTCTCATCAAACTGTTCTAAAACTGCCCAGAGAGGCTGTGGAGCCTCCTTTTCTGGAGATCTTCCAAACCCGCCTGGATGCCACCCTGTGCCACGTGCTCTGGGTGTCCCTTCTGGAGCAGGGGGGTTGGACTAGATGATCTCTAGAGGTCCCTTCCAACCTCAACCATTCTGGGATTCTGTGATCCTCCTCAGAGCTAAATATGTATACAGATGAGGCACAAGCATTTAAAGTAACAACAAAAATTCCAGTCGGAAATCTCCTCTGGATGCAGGAAGATTTATTGAACTTTGAATCCTGCTTGCATCAGGAGTCAAAAGGAGATGGGGAAGAAGGACAAGATGGGAAGGATAAGATGGGATGAGATGGGACAGACAGAAAGGAGAAAAACAAGTTTTTTTTAGGTATAATTAAGAGCTGTCAGCCACTAGTCACAAACAAGCCATATTAATAGCTAGCATAGCTAAGTGGTAACCAAAATATCTGTCTACGGTCTATTACATCTATGTTTTTTAAATCCACACCTTGTTGCCTTTTTTTGCCAAGGCAGTGCATATACTTTTGAATAAATGAGATTGTCCCGAGCGGCAAGGGCCCTCAGGACACCCTCACACTCACATGGCCCTGGGATCCCCTGCATCTGCATTGCTCTGCACCTGCGGGTGCACCGCTGGGCTGCCAGCCCAGAGCTGCTGTTTGCTGAGCGGTGCTGCCACCCACCGTAGCAGCCTGCACCAACAGGAGAGAGGTGAAGAGACCATTCCTAACTCTAGTCCGTGTGGGCACCTGCACAGCTGAGACCCTCTCCCTCCGGCTGGTGGAGAGTGGGACCCTGCTGAGGTTTCAGCCCTGCTGGGGAAGGTGCTGCAGCAGGAGCCTCCTCATTCGGGCACAGTGTAACCCCATCCCATGGCTCCTCAAAGACTCATGCTTTGAGTGTGCTGCATGTTATGCACGAATAGAAAAATAAAGTTTTCCATTAAAAAATAGATGTTTGTAGCATATCGTAAGATTTTATTCCTATTGTTTTATGTCAACACATGTGTTCCTGTGGCAGCCACCTAATGCACCTAATGCACCTAATGCTCCCGTCAGCAGCCTGAAGCCTGGCCAATGCTGTGGTTTAAGCCTGTCCTTGCAAGCGTGTACCATGGTGCCTGTACTCAGGTAGGGATGCTTTGCGTTACACAGAAATGTGCCAGGACTGGGCAGGAAGGGATGCTCCAAACCATGTCTGCGCTCTGAGTGCTGTTTGGGCACCTCTGCCTTCCTCACAAGCTGCCCCTCTCCAGCCTGGGTCACCCAGCTGAATGACTCCATGCAATCCCTTGCTTTAGGGATTTTTAGGGCTGTAGCCCTAATAAATGGCATCTTGTTAAGTTGCAACGCTGAGCTATGGGCAGAAGTACTAGCCTGGCATTTCCTTAGGATGTTATCCGCATGCACACAGGGACATTTTCTGGAGACGCGGTGCTGTTGGCAGGGATGGTAACATGAGGCCCTGGTGTTCCTGTGCACTAAAGCCTGAAGACACCTATGAAGATGAAACACTCTCTCATGGCACTTTGCTTTTTTTTTTTTTTTTTTTTGCAGGTGAACAAATACAGCAGCACACCCCTTCCCTGTCCCTCCTCTTCTTCCCAGATGACTGGTACAAGCAGCTGTGACTAGTCCTGGGTTTTTAGCCCTTCGGTTTGAGTAGGGCAGTCTCTCTGGGGCCGTGTCAGGCACGAAAGCTGAGAACAGCCAAGCCTGACATCCCCGTCGCCCACAGGGTGGCACAGTGCTCCCATCTGAGGAGAGGCAGAGGCAGTGCCTTGCTTGGATAACGCTTCTTGGGAAACAAGTCCCTGATGCTCCTCTCCTGGGGATCTTCCCTCCTCCTAGGACACACAGCTCCATCCCTGGAGCACTCTGGTCTTAAATTAGAAGGCCGAGTTAATTAAAATGTAAGTACTGAGCATTTGACTTCAGCTCACTGGCTAAAGCTTGTGAGGCAGCACCTCAATACCACCAAGAGATCCTCCTGACACCACGCGTGGCCCTGGCTCACTGCGAAGCCCTGGCCACTGCAGGCCCCTGGGGATGTCAGGTCTCCCCAGGGTACCCAGGGAGGGCAGCCACATAGCCTTGCAGGACAGCACTGCCATGGGCCAGCCCCAGGACGAGCAATGAGTTTGCAAGGCCTCGGGGCGAAGGCTTGCCAGGCTTGCTGGATCTGACGTTTTCTTGAGCCACCTGCAGCTTTGTCTGCGTGGGTTTAGCTGCTGCGTGGAACCTTGTGTGTCTTGCGATGCACCGTGCAGATGGGCAAATCACTTCAGTCAAAGTCACCGAGGACAGGACTGTTGAAGATGTTTTGTGGGATGTTGAGTTTTTCCAGGGACCTCCATACTTTCCATTTGAAAGACACCATGGGCAGTAGTATGTTGCCCTCAGAGCAATGGGAACACCAGTATACTCTAACCCAAAGATATTTTCACTCTTATCTTCACCAGAATTGCTCAGGCTGCAAATCTGATGTCTTTATTCACAAACACAGGACAACTGTTCCTCAAGCCTTAAAAATGTCAGCACATTTTCTCTTGTCAGCTGAGAAACACATCAAAACTAAAGGCAATTCTGGATGTGAAAAGCACCTCCTCACTGTGCTCTACAGTCTGAGGCATTGGCAATATTTTTTTCTGCATTCTCTTGTATTCTGTATTTTCTTTAGGATTCAGATTTCAGAAAATAAACTTTTCTATCATTTGAAAGGCAGAACAAGTCTAAAACTGACTTTCTAATACAGAAAATAGCCACAGGACAAAAACCTCATTTCACCCATAGGAGATGAACTTCACATGTCATCCCTAACACAAAAGCTCAGCAGCAAACTCCACACATAGAGGATAGGAAGTCCAGCAGAGATGCCTCTCCCCCTTCTACACCAGAGTGATTTTTTGTCCGTAGTGTGGTCAGTGTTGCACTATGTCAAGGCATACAGTGTCCAGGCAGTGGTGAGGAGGCATCACTTCCACCGCAGTTGCATGGGACAAAAAAAGGGAGCTCCAGGCAGGCAGCACCACTAAGGGCATCTTGGGGCTGCTGCAAAGTAAGCAGCTACCAACAGGCACTGACTGGTCTATTTTAGTGACTGCAGTTGAAACCACAGGATCCAAAGGAGCTTGGAGGTGCCAAGCGTTGGATGTACAAGGGAACCAGCAGCTGAACTCATCACTGACACGCTGGCTGCTGCAGTAATTTGTCAAGAAAAAATATTGATGATTGTGCAATTCCCTCTGATGTCTCCACAGGAGGGTTGCAGGTCTAAGCCACCTCCTGAGCTTCATCTTTTTCCTGTGGTCCATCAGGGAGACTTATTCTCTCCAATAACGAATAGGCAGTGGGCAATCAGCAGACCTGCCTGGTATTTCCCCCACCACCTCCTGAGCACCCTCTCTAGGAGAAAGAAATCAGTCCCGTTATCGTGAGTGAATGACGTTAACGTTTTACTAACCATACTGAGCACCTGTTCAGCACCATGCAAACCTAACCCAACACACTCGGGTTTGTTTTGTAATGAGGTCCTGTAAAACAGGCTTATCCAGGGCAAGCCATCATTGATTTCTGCTCAAGTTAATAGGCAGAGAGTTATCAGTTCAACTCAGAGGGATAACATGTCAGGCTGCATCTAACCTTTAAAGTATGATCATCTAGGAGTGTTAAATCTTATTGCCTGAGCTCATTAATGGTACAAACCTATGGGAGAGGAAAACGTTACCTCTATTCTCACATGGACAAGTACAGCAGACTGATCACCGCAGTAAGGCACTCCCAGACACATTTATCTTATTTTGTGGAGAATCCGAGTCTCCATGAGGTCAGACTTTGCCTTGTCCACAGCTGGGTCAGCAGGAGAGGGGCGACACATGAAGCCTCTCCTGGCCCTGCCTGCCACCACAGCAGCGTTGGGTTGGAGAGCACGTCTCAGGATTCCCCCCAAACCGGGGCGAGCCGTGCTGCCAGCCCCAGCACATGGGGGACCAGGGGCCAGGCTTGCACCCTCGCCCCCCATCTACAGAGGGGACCAGTCGTCTGCCCTGCGGTGCCTCTGCCCATGCCACCCCGCGGCACCCCTGCCGTAGGCGCTCACTCCCGTGTGACCTTCTCCCACCGCGTGCCCGTCCTTCAGCTGGGTGGTGAGCCCAAGGTCAGAGATGGGGACGCTGTATCCAGCCGGGGAAAGCAAACACTGGGCCCTGTTCAGGCAGCTCCGAGTACATTAAACACCTCGCGGCTGTCCTGGCTGTCCTGCGCCCGCGTGTGCCGCAGTGTGCAGGCATGACCACCCCCTAGCCAGGCCCTGCAAGTTCTCTTTCACTCCCGATTACAGTTTTCCATGAAGACCCCATACCTGCGGTGGTTACACACCGGCCTTGTCCATGGTCCGTCTGTGCCACGCGACTGTGTGTCACTGGAGCTCTGAGCTTGGCTCTGGCCATCACTGCTCCCTGTTCCTGCTCCACCAGGAGGTTTCTCACCCCACTCGCACCTCTGCAGTCAGACATCACTGCCTGTCACTCACAGCCATCCTTCTCCACTATTTCACCCAAGGGATGTGATATAGGTTGAGGAAAAGGCAGATTTCTGTGCCCTCGAGTGGAATTCATGAGGGAAATATAGGAAGCATAGGCCAGATCTCACTCCCTGTTCAGGAGAACCCTCCAAGAAAAATCTGTTATTACCCTCTACTTTTTTAATTACCAACCTTTCCTCCAGAATTCCAGGGGAAACCTCACATTCTGAGTCAGTCTGTTTGCAGAGAGGTGGAAAATCCCTAGATTCTCCTGGGGAAGTTCCTTAGCTCTGTAATGCTCATTCAGTGAATAAGGTGTAGCTGTTACAGGGAATCTTTGATACGACTGAACAGGAGGGGCCTGGGACATGCCCTGGCGCACAGGGGAGCAGGCAGTGCCGGGCTGAGGCTTGTGCCACCGGGGCAGTCCGGCCACATCCCCAGCACACGGCACATGGCCCAGGGCCTCAGACACAGCCCATTTTCTTGAAGGCTTTATCGGCTCTAGGTCGCTTTATCGGCTCTAGGTCTCAAAAGGAGATAAGAGGGATGAAATGTCAAAATCAGCAAAGAATAAAACACCCCAGAGGCACGGGGCTCGCCCGAGGGCTTGCAGCACATGCACGTGCAGGCTGATACTCACCTGAGCCAGAAGTAAGCAACATGGCTTGATTAGACAGCAAATTGAGGAAAAAAATCCTCTGATTTGAGTGCAGCAGCCTGGAATAAAATATGTTTTTTTTTAATAATTTCAGAGCTGGAGAAATGGCAAAGCCAACACTTACTGATTGTGCAAGTATAGTGCTTAAAGGCCCCTAATAACATTACCAATAAGTAGTACTCCTCATAAATTGCCTTCTATATCAGTGAGATTTAGCTGTTATTGACCTGTGGAACCCTAGACATTTTTCAATAGAGATGCAGTTCTCTGTATGGAGAATATTAGCCTTTGAGCATAGGTCTGCTTTTTTCTAACAGTAGATGACTGTTAGAAGTCATCTACACAAGATCATTAGAGGTCACAAACCACAGGTTAAAAAACAGTGCTTCTCGATAGTCCACCAGCATCTCTGCACTGGAAGGAAATGAGAATGACACCTCCATAGTTTTGGTAAATGAGTGCATATGATCACACGTTTGGTGAACAAGATTCCAGACACCAAAGGTCTGAGAGTGGTTGCTACCTTTAGTTTATGTGATACACCAGCAATTAGAGAGGAAGCAGCAGAGCTGGGTGTAGATTTGAAGCATATTGAGACCTTTCCAGCCAAGAAAACAGTACAACCCAGCAAAGTCAGGTCATTCCCATAGCACTGCATGCATATGGAGTGACATATATTTATTTTTGTCAAGTCCAACAACACGCTTGGAAATGACAAACACGGAAATGCAAAGGACTGCCTGGTGGCAACATTATTAAGGTTTTTCAGAGTGATGGCTCTTTTTCTGTTTTGTATCTCATTAGTTAAAAACAGGTTGGAACTGATGATGCAAGAATAGAGTTGGAAGAGGTCTCTGGCAGTGCTTCCGTGGTTATGCCTGCTGAGCTTTTAGTGTCCCTGAAGATGGAGAGTCACAGCCTCCCCTGCCCCTGATCTCGCTTCAGATCACCTTAATGGACAGTTACCTGTAACTAATTGGATTTTTTGTTGTTGCAACCTCTGCATGTGTTGCCTCTTGTCCCTTGCTCCTTGGTGCAGAGTTTGACTCTCAGTGCCAGCTGCTGCCTGACAGCACTGTGTCCCCAGGGAGCGTGAGGAGGTTGTGTGCTCTGCCCTCACCCGTGTCACTTATGAAGATGTGAAAGGGTGTATTAGCCCTTGAGGAGTGTTGCTTGTGAGTGGCTGCCAGCTGGGCTTTGATCCGGGGACCTCTCTGCTCTCCAACCCTGACTGCGCATCCAGCTTTCCAGCCACCTTGTGCTCCGCAGAGCTAGTCCCATCTTCACGGTTTGGCTACAAGGAGACGACAGAGAGGCAGTGTCCAGAGCTGTGCTAAAACCAAGGTAGGCAGCATCTTCTGCTCTGCCTTTGTCCACAGAGCTCCTGCCCCATGAAAGAAAGACGCCAGGTTGGTGATGTGACAGACAAACGCCAAACACCTCCTTGTCCTTCATGTGCCTGGTCATGGCTTCCAGGAGGATTTGCCTATGAAGCAGTTTTATTTATTTACTAACCCATTCTCTATTCTTCCTATTTAGAAATGATGCAGATGAAATACAACGTTTTATGAAAAGAGGGCTTGCATCTATCCATCTAATATTAAATTGAAGGTGCCTGTTCACAAACTCCTGGTGACTGTAGTAAGCAATTGGCTGGTGGCACACACAGCATGACTTGCACAAGCATTTCTGTTTTTAGCTCAGGTGCTGGCTCAAATCTCCTGGTGACTTCTTCAGTAATATCAAGTTTCTTGATTTTTGTCTGCTGTTCATTACACTCCAAGTCGTGACATCTTTCGTTGACAAATAGCTAATGTATTTGACCATTTTGAATATTGAAAAAAGAATCTAACAGAGAAACAGTCTTCAAACATTCACTCTTTGTTATATGACTTTTATTTCTTGTTTTTCTTGAGTTTTTTATGTAAATACATCTTTGTAATTTATTCAACTTATTTATCTAATATAGTTATATATTTCATTTATGTATTACTTACATATTATATACCTAGCTTATTATAATAATTGTACTTATGCATTTATATTGTAGTTAATGTATTCATGTAATCTCTATTTATAGAGTTGTTAGTCAGGCCATGTTTCCACCTGTAATATTATCCTTTTTTAGACTTTTTTTTTTTGTAGATACTATTGTTAACCTTGTGCATTTTTATTTTCAGCTTTAAATGAGCTCTTCTAACCCCAGTTCAGCAATAAGGAAATTTAATTTAAATCACACACTTAAATCACTTAGCTTCCCTACCCTTGCCTAATAAACCTGACACTATCGAATTGAGATCAGCAGATTACATGCAGATTACAGGTCGAAATAAAACCTGCCAGGCTATCTCCTTCCATTTGAAATTTATATTTTCCTTCCTTTAACCATCGTTTTCCCTGTCTATTCTGTAACATGCCAGTTCTGGTGCAGTTCTGGGACGCTGCTGGGATTAAAGCAGCACAAGAGATGTTCACCCTTCTTGGTCCCTCCTGGCTTGTACTGCTCAGCACTGCCATCCAAGAGGGCATGCACAGGGCTTCTCCTGCCTTCCTCCATGTGAAGCTGTGGGCCTGCTTTACAGTCTTCCCTTTATGTGGTCAGTCCTGGGCGAAACAGTGCTGAACTCAGCAGAATCTTAGGATTCTCTTCCAGTGATGCATATGGACAAACAGGATGTAATGTGAGAGAAGTAAATTGCTTGAAATCTTGGCCGCAACTTCATCAGCTTTGTCTTCAGCTATCCATGATGCTGCATTCAAAATCCTAAATTTAGACAGAGTTTATTTCACCTTTTATACAGATACTTAGTTTTGGCTCTTGCTATGCCTAGATGATCAGTGTTTTACATCTATTTGCAACAGAAACTTTGCTGATTTCTAGACCAGCCTTTGGGGTGTGAAAACACAGAAATAACAATATTTGCTTTTTGAGTATAATCTGGGATTTGATTTTATGGTGAATATTTAACTTGATTGTTGTTGTGCTGATTTAGTTTGGTACTCAGGTTGCGCACTGTTAAGACATCACCTGTTAAGAGTTATATTTTCTCCTCACAGTACTTTAACTTTGATTGACTCTAGTTACTCAATATCCAAATAACCAAAGGCCTATCAGGTACTCCACTCTTATGCTCTCATTTTAAAGCACTCGTTCCCACAACATGTCCTGCGAAGTGAGGACATGACAATGTGTTAAATCCAAAGGCATGCAATCCTGGTCCTGCTGAAATCAAAGGGCAATTCTGGACACCTACGTTACTGGTGTCCAATGAAAGAATAACACTGATTGTTAGTGAACAGCTTTAAAGAGAAGGGTTGAGAGCTATTGACAGTTTCTAAAATAAAAGCCATAATAATCTCTCAGTCTCAGATCTGAGCTCAACATAAACGAGGAATGAAAGATCAGTAATAGTAAATAATCTCATACTGCTCCCAAGTGGGCCCCAGCTGGTTTTGGATGAGCTGCTCACTGGGTACAGGGTTAAGCAGATGTCTCTGAGTGTGTTAGAACCTTTGGCTGCAAAAGAAGTGGAAGTGGCAAGTAAATATATAGCCTTTTTGTAGCAAAATTGTCTTTCATTGTACAGTATTTTTTCTTCTCTGTTGGTCTTCTGAGTTTGCTGGTGGTATGCTGAGAAGGAGGTAGGGATATTAAAAAAAAATACGTACCTTCTGTATCTGAGTTAGCATTATCAGAGAGGGCACAAAAATATTCCCCATAGAAAATGGAGAGAAAAATACTGGTGAATTGGCCATTTGTGAAACACGATGAACTCTACAGGTAGGGGAGTCAGTTCTAGCACAGAGGTTCCTGTTGCAATCACATACATCTGACCAGATGGATACAGGCTGTAATGGGAGAACTGTACCCAGTATTTGCATGGTAATTGAAAGAAGGAAAAAAATAGAGAAACAAGTTCTCCTTAGCTTTATCTGTCCTGATAACAGTTATCAAACTGAATATATATCACAAGCCTTAAAGGCACTCTACGAAATGCGTAACTCTGCAGATCTCCTAAGGTATTCAAGAGAAAGTAGAAGGGCATTTGATAGGAGCTAACTCTTTTGCCAGTCTGAACACTGGACATTATCAACATTGTTTATAAAGAACAGTATCTGCTGCCGATTGATAATTGTAAGTAGGTGCTTTCATTGGTATAGGAAACAATCTCCTTGACCTTCAGGAGAGAAGAAGGTATAAAAACCAAAGTATTTTTCTTGGCCAACTGTTTGTGCAGCTGTTGAATTTCTTAGTGTCTGAGGAGGACATCTTTGGGGGAAATTTTGTGAGAAAATGGCAACTTTAAGTGAAAAGAAGACATGCAAGGAACGGATGGAAAATTTCCGGCTTTTCGTCTGGAATCCAGAAACGAAGCAGTTTATGGGAAGGACCTTGATTAACTGGCGTATGTATTCACACACAAGAGTCTTCTCTTCTTTCTGGTAGGCTTAAAAATCTTGAGGAAGGTAGTGTTGATTATGAGTGGGATATGATGTGATGGTAGCTTTTTCATATATCAGTTTTCATATATGCCTCTGAATCACTTCTAAAGCTGATGAGATGTTAAAGCAGAAGTCTGTTTGCTACACTGCTGTTGGGTGAAACTACAGGACTACGCATTTCAAAACTGTTTCAGAAATAAGCAGGTTTTAGAGATAGGTTGAGAAATCTTATTTAATCTAGGCAATAAGACAAGAACAAAGGTTCCTTTAAGTTGGATAAGTTAGTTTAAAAGATTGATCTAGGTGGTTCCTAAAGGATAAGAATATTAAAACAATTCTGGTCCAAATATTTTATAAGGACAAAATGCAACTCATTAACACATTAGTTATTTTATTAATAGCCAAGGATTCTGATTATATTATGTTGACTCTAGTGAGTTCTAGTGTACACGGAATTGTGCTTGATTTATTTAGTGGGTTTACCTCACTCAGACCTACAGAAATCTGCTCTCTATTTATGCAAAGCAAAGACAGTAGCATGATGCAGAAGCCTGTGTCTGGGTTTTTCCTCTTTAGACCTAGTCAGGGAAGTGTGGGAAAATAATTTTTTCCAGTTCTCTGCAAACATATTATGCTTTTCCAAGATTCCTTTTCTGGTATGCAGATCTACTCTTTTATCATAGCATGCTAACACATATTTCAGTTGAACCTCGCTGTCCATAGCCACACTTGTGTCTACATCACTGAAGTGTTTCACGATCTCTCTTCTGCAACTCTGTGTATTTTAAAGAAGGTCCCTAGTTTTCCCGCAGATGGTAATGGCAGCTGCGGGTTTCTTGAAGAAATCTTGTTCGTGTGAAACCTGCTGGCAGAGTTTATTGGCCATTCTGAGAATTCAAAGTTTATAGGAAATAATCCTGGAATGTGAACTTTTCCATCTTGGAGAATGCCTGGAGAGGTACCAGTGACTGCAGGAAGTGGTTTCTGCCTTGCAATGAGCTGCCCATCCCAAACATTCCCGGGTCTTTTCCACGGCACCGGCAGCGTATAAGACACATTATGTCTTTATATAAAGAAACTCAGTGTTGTTCTAAATCTCATACCAGGGGAATAGAATAGTGAGAGGATGAGTTTGATGAAAATGATTTCAGATGTAAAAGGCAATGAAGGGGTAGGGGTCTAAAACTAAAATGCTTGAAATAATATTGAAATCTGTAACCTGAGTAATAATATTGGTGACTTATATTTGTAAGTGAAATGCACTGGCTGTTTTGCATAACTCATGCAGTGAGCAGATAAATGGTCTTAATATTGAGGGTAGTTCAAGAATCTGCCCAACCTCTTAAATTTTCTTAATTTCTTTTTTTTTTTTTTGCTAATGTGACACTATCAGCTGCTACATCCAAAATAAAAGATGTGCTCCACCAAGAAGGGATGAAAATTTTGTTCCATCCCTTCACATCCATCCTTGGGAAGCCTTTTTTTTTCTTGCAAGTACATTCTTTCAAATTTGGGGAAAACTAGAGAATTTAGAGAAAAAGATTGCAAAACACAGCAGCTCCACTTGGCCCCCAGCACCCCCAGGGAAGTTGTAACCTCCGTTTCTTCACAGTGTGGATCAGCCTGTACTACCTCGCTTTCTACGTGGTGATGACAGGGCTCTTTGCGCTGTCCTTGTACTCCTTAATGCGGACGCTGAACCCCTACGAGCCGGATTATCAAGATCAACTGAAGTCCCCAGGTACTGCTGCTGCCCGGACCCCGTTTTCCCCCATTTTTCCCTATTCATCTGGGCAGGGGGGCACAGGCAGCTCCCCAGGAGCTGCCAAGGCCGATGCGGACTCAATGGTGCTGATCCTGCCCAAATGGTCCCCGTGTGGTTTAGCTGTGGTCCGAAATTCGGAAGTAGCATAGATTTCTAACTAAATAACTCACAGC
The DNA here is from genome assembly GCA_034781795.1 of Crypturellus tataupa. Taxonomy (NCBI): domain Eukaryota; kingdom Metazoa; phylum Chordata; class Aves; order Tinamiformes; family Tinamidae; genus Crypturellus; species Crypturellus tataupa. Next base: position 730,885 of record JAWLRI010000540.1, on the reverse strand, counting down.
CGAGAAGGTTTCGGGACTGGTCTGAATCCTTGCTAGCGAAGATGGGGAATCGGGTACGTGTACATAAAATAACAAATCCTTTAGCAGGGAGTAGCTAGTGACAGCTTGAAGCAATGTCTGTGTGCGCAGCCCTTGCTGCCTGCCTCCACTTCCCTCTGCTTCCCTCATGAAGGTGTGACGT
>JAWLRI010000540.1:680631-723860 GCA_034781795.1 Crypturellus tataupa | reverse complement strand
AGAAGAGAAGAGAAGAGAAGAGAAGAGAAGAGAAGAGAAGAGAAGAGAAGAGAAGAGAAGAGAAGAGAAGAGAAGACTTGTATGCAGTTCCTGTCCACTATGACACTGAGATAATTTTCAGGATCCCACTTTTTCAGCATACAGTCTTACCTACTATAGGTATAGCTTGACCTTTTGTTCAAGAAATGTGTATTTTAACGGTAACAGCACATTTTCTGCAAGTCCTATTTGGTCAGCAATCCATATTAATCTTTTTTTTTTCATTGTTTAGTCTCTTCTAATCTGCATCACTTACTTTTCTTTTTTAAATAACTTTACTTCTAAGTTATTGAATAAAAAGTTAAACAGAAGATTTTACCTGATGCAACTGTTCAGTCAGTGATAATTCCATAAAAATATTTTTGACTCAGCAGTAAGCAGTTCTTAACCCTTTACTATTATGCTGATATTGTGATTATTTTTTAAATCAGAATGCAATAAAACAAAACAAAAAAGCTGAAAGATTCTGTAATATATTCACAGTTGCCCTTAACAGTTCGAAAGTATTCTTCTACCGAATTAATCTGATGAGACCTATTTTGTACTTTGATGTTAATTTTTTAACTATCCTCCAGGCTTTTAATGTTAACTGACTCTTTTAACAGGTCTTTAAATATTATGTTCAGGGACAATTTCAGGCTGTCTAGACTGTACATAGACAGGACTTCCTCACATCATTTTGGAAAGTGAGACTTAAAGACTGAATTAATGCTAGAGAATTTACTCATTATTTCAAAATATGTTAAAAATCAGTATCAGGAATGTAGAGATCCACTCTATCATAAATTACATGGATAAATTACATGTTTTAGAAGTGATAAGCTTTAAGGACATGTGTAATATTTTATTTCAATTGTAGGGGACTTCTCTCAAGCTCACATGCTACAAAAACTGTGAACCTTTCTCCAACTTCGCTGTTTGTAACATCCTATAACGTAAAATATTCCATTCTTAATACCATTATAACGCACCCATGGGTAACGGGGTAGAGCCTTACCATATTTGCTCTATGTATCAAAATGCCTATATTGAAGTGTTAGACCTTTGAGTCTCGGTTTGAATTTCAACCTGTTTGATTCACTGAAAATATTAACAAGCAAACAAAGTTATCAGAACACAAAAAGCACTTATGAAGCTTTTACATTGGTAACTTTAAGTTAACAACAGTCTCTCATCTGCAGCAGGATGTTCTGCCTCTATCATATCAAAGATGTAACCAGTAATGATGAGATGATTTTCTTTGGTTGCTGTTTTACTTGCTGGCGTTGGGAGTATTTTGAATGCTCTTCTCTCTTGCGTGAGCAGCAGCTCCTCAGTCTCCAGGTCTGAATGAAGGATGGGCAGGCCTAGGTGAGGTCCATCACGATACAGACGATAACCACCAGCGTAAGCCAATGCTGGATGTGGAGAACAACCATGCAGGTCACTTACTGCCCTTCTATAGTCTTCTCTCAACATCAGGACTACTTGGTTCCCCTCACTCTAGAAGCCTATTCTAAAAGAAAAGTCTTAACTTCTACTTACTGAGCTAAACACCATTTTCATCACAGGGGATTTCTACCTTAGGACAGCTTCTCGAAATCAACTCAGCTTCTATTTATTCTGTTCCTGCTGAGTCTTGAGGACACAAGCAGGCCAGATAACCTACTTGTTAGACCATTCATGATGCTGATGCACATTTTCTAAGTTGTTTTTTTTTTTCTGTCTTCTTTGTCTCACAGTATCATAGTACAATTCAGGCTGGGAATTAGGGACCTCAGGAGGTCTCTAGTCCAGCCTCATGCTGGGTCAGCTGTAAGGTCAGATCAGGTTGCTCAGGGCATCCAGGCTGGTCTTTAAGACTTGAAAGACAAAGACAGCACAACCTGTTCCACAGCTAGATCTTCCTCGTGATGAGAAAGCTTCTCCTTATATCCAGTCAAAACTGCTTATTTCAACTTACGTTTCTGTCTCACCATTCTGCCATGCCCACCGTGGATGTCCTGTCTTCATGTAACATTCTCACAGGTACCGGGAGGCTGCTATTACATCCCCAAACCCTGTTGCCTCAGCCCCTCCTTACACAGCAAAGTGCTCCCTCTCCCCTCCAAAATCTTGGTGACCTTTAATAATCCACAGAAGCTCAAGGAGAAAACTCAGCAGACAAAAAAAAAAAAAAAAAACACACAAAAAGAAAAATCTTAAGTATCAAACTTTGCAAATAATGATGTTAGAAGTTGCTACTCTCCTGTTGGCTCGCCTTTTCCATACTATATACACAATTAAGGTAATACAAAGCTTTAACAAAGAACATATGATACTATTTGCATCCTTCTGGAAGCAGACAGATCTGGGAATAGTTCTGAGTTAACTCTATGCATAAAGTGGACAGAATAAATAGTCTTACTCCTCTCACACACAAAAGAGGAAATCCCTCCAGAAAACAGTGGACCATCTGGGGAAAAAAAAAAAAAAAAAGGTCTATCTCGTTTCTTACACTAGTGACTATTCCAGTATGAATTCACCAGTGCTTCACACTCACCCACTCCCTTTTTTTTTTTTTTTTTTCATTTTTATCTTGAAGTAGTATCCATTTTTCAGGTTAAGTATTAAGGTAAAGATTTCACAACCCACATATGCACCTTTATCTCGTGACAATTATCTGTTTCTATGAACAATTTATTGAAACGGTCATCTCAACAGGCCGACATCCTATCAGTCTCACTTGCCTTTCCTTTTCTGCAATAGCTGTTCTTTGTAAAAGAAAGTAACACTACCTTCCTCTGACTAAAAATTTTTAAGACACACATTCCTAAGTTTGAAGGTGTTTGTTCTTTTTGGATTCTTTCTCTCACTTCTCAAAGTCAGCCGTCCTTATTTTCACTTCCTCCCTTCCCTGCTGGTCTCCCTTCTTTTCTTCTGTTCCTTCCCTGAAACACTATGAACAGGAAACTGCCTGAAGAAATCACTACATGAATCCTAGCAAGTAACTAGGAAAATAAATCAGTAAACTCTGCCTCGTTCCTAGCTGTTTTGAACTTTTTCCATTTCAGAGATTTCTCAGCAACCAAAAGGAAGGCAAGAAACGTCTTCTGAAACGGATTTTTTGCCACATTTTCACTCCCATTTTGAGTGAGACAGGTCAGTAGCTCATGCTCTCAGGTGAGAGCAGAGGCCACGCTCAGACAACAGGACTTCAGATGGGAGCACACAGAAGAAGGGGAAGGCCTGTCTTGAAGACCTACACATCCATGACACAACATCAGGAGTGAGGAATGTGGGATGAAAATTCAGGACAGTAAGCGTGGGAAACCAGGAAACTGGTGTGAGGCAGCAAGACTAGCGTGGCACTCAAGGAGCAGTAAGAGGAGGACGGGGGAAGTGAGTGTCAGTGCACGATGCCCTCGCCAGAGGCAAGGGCTAGAGGGAGAGATCACCGAATGGCAGCACAGAAGCTGCATCCCTGCAGGGCAGACACAAAACACAGAGACAGGCAGCACTAGGCCCTGTAAGGAGAGGAAGGAAGGAAGATGCTCTAAGGGGATCCTATAATTAGAAAAACCACAGAGCTTGTTAAAAATGCCCATGCGCGTTTTATTAATAAAAACTAACAGTGCCAAGGTTAAACAAGTCAAACAATTATAGTCTCTTTATATTCCATAAAATATTACAGAAAAGTTTATTTGTGTTTCAGTAAAAAGACTACTGTCTTAGAATAGGCAGCTGACAGTATTTGTGCAGTTAATTGTTTGTGAATAAATTTAAAAAGACTACCACCTGCCCTGAAATTCCTTTTATAAAAATGAACTATTAAAAATGATTGACAAATTTTGAGTTAAAAAACTTAAAACATTCTCTATATTTAATTTCAACTTTATAATAGATTACAGGAAGATGCTTATGAAACAAATACAAACATTTGTTTCAGTACATGTCTTTATATGATAGACTTATAAGTATGTAAACAACTATATAATAAAAAGATTCCAAAGTCTGCCTGTAAGAAATCAGGCAAATTTTACCATAAGCAATAAATCATTCCAAACCTTCAAGACATTTTATATAGCTGCACCAGCTGGCAGTAAACATTTGCCAAAAACTTTGTAATTCATATGTCCCAACATACAGTGAAAAGTATATAAACTTGATGGAATCACAATGTTAGTTATAATTTAAGGGAAAATAACTTCACAACAACATTTCTGGAATTTAACATGTAAAAAAGTAGGACCTATCTTTCTTGTTTGGTTCTTTGGACACTGCATGATTAACAAAAAACACTACTACATTAGCTCACTATCCCTCAAAAAGTGGTATAGTCAAAATACACTCCAAATAAACTGCCATTCAGTGTATTCATTTTCCACAGAAGGATAGCATTTTATTTCTCAATGATGTGTCTACATTTTCTTTAGCAAACTTAGCAAGAACATTCGGGGCAAAATGCATTTTCCTTCAAGTTAAAAAAAAGAAAAAGAAAAAAAAAAAAGAAAAAAACCCTAAAACAAGAGTAAATAAAGGCTCTGCATTAACACACTGGTATCAAAAACACACATCCACACCACATTTAAAAATATCCTACATAAAACAATCCTTGTTTGCTTATCAGAGGTGCAATTTCTAAATTCAGAACTGCTTACCAATATTTTCCTTGAGGGATGGGGCAAAGTAATTTGAGAGTTTTATCCCTAGAACAATTTATTCCTGAAGTTTGCTGAACTTTAACAAACATAGTCTACAAGCAAAGGGCATCAGTCGTCATCATCATTTTCATTAAAATCGTCGTCATCATCATCATCATCCCCAACATAAGAAACTGGTGTTTCAACTCTAGAGCCACTGTATTGAGATCCATTAGAACTCGTAGCCAACATCCCATCTCCACCATTGGAAAAGTCACTGAAAAACAAACAAATTAAGACCAGTTGGCATTGTTTAATGATTTTCCCTTCTTTATTGTGCTCTTATATGTAACCATGTACCAACTCCCTGCCTTTAACAAGTGTTTTTAACGTGTTGCTAAGTTGTTTTTTTCAAAAGCTGAAGTAATTGAATTTCAAAAGAGTTCTTTTTATACTTCTGCCTCTATGTTTAATATAACGATGAAATCCTTTTTACAAGTGTCTTAGAAGTGTTTTCCGTATTTCATCCAAAGGATATTTATTGTTAAGAATATAAATCTATCTAAGATCAGAAGTCAGCAAGACATGCAAAGACTGCTTCTTGCACTTGCTGGACATTTCCATCACAAGTTAATCAAGTCTTTTAGAAAGCACCTGTTATGATTCAAATACTTGGGAACAATGAAGAAATTCAGTATTTGATTCATTTTATGCCTTAAGCAGAGCTTATATGAGAGTATCTTTCTGATTATAGCAACAGCAAAACTCAACTGAGTAGAGACTATGTCAGAAAAAAGTGGCTTTATCAGAAGAAAAAATAGTTAAACTCTGATGTGGCTTCAGAGAGATTTAACTCAGAAAAGTAAACAGAAGCTATACCTCATGGTTCTATCAGTTTCTGATAGTGTTTAAAAACCCCAAACTTTGTTTTAAGCTAAGGCACTAGTGACCATGTGAGAATCTTGTCCAGATTGTACCTTCAGGGAATTGCATTGCTTTCTTGCCACAAACTCAAAATTAAGTAGTACACACAAAATTAATACCACTCTAAACAGTTTCTTTCCTAATACTGTGAAAAGATTTCTCTCATGGCACATTTGTCCCACTCAAGCTTATAGTAACATACAAAGCAGAATACAGGCTTGATTACTTGACAGGACAGTACGGTTACTCCTCAAAAGCCACGAGTGTTGGTATGAAGTATCACTATTCAAATAAAAGCAGCATCTTTGAGAATAACCTTAAACTCACATCCACACATTTAATCAAAACAGAACTAGTTTCATGGAGTATTTTATCACTAATTAAGCCTCTTTGGTGCTTAAAGATTTTAAAGCTTATTTGTAATTTCACCTCACCTGGCTGAAAATCTTGTGCCATTTGATGCAGAACCTGATGAAGATGTGACATATACACTGCTTATTGATCCCTGAGCCATTTCTGTAACACAAATAAACATTTACTTCAGAACAAACTCATCTAATTCTCAGTAGAAATCCTTCATGGACAGAGAAGGGGCATTTCAACCAGAACAACACAATAAAGTGCTATAACCAAAACAGTGTTAACATCAAAATTCAAAAATGTTCTTAAGGTATTTTGAAAATGAACAACTGGAAATCTTCAGTCTTCCTATATATTGAAAACAATAAACAATACAAAATGAAACCATGACCACATTTGCACCTGCTATGTTTACCCTTTGCAGATTTATCAACTGCATCATCATTAGATTACATATAGAGAATACCTACTCATATGATGCAATGCAAAACAAGTGGTTTTGTGAACAGCAAAAGCCCATGATGCTCTGTTATTTGTTCTCCTAGGTACTCTAAAAAGCATACCCACTTGAGAACGTGTCAGAAATCTACACCTCAAACTAGTGATTATCAACTGATTTTTAATACGTTCCTGTTTTGTTCCATTAGTCCCATACTAAATAATAACTAACCTGTCACATACGGTTCCAGAGCTTTAGGAACCAAACTCCTTGCAATTTTTAGGTCCTCTGCTGAACAGCTTCCAGATTCTAGCCCACAAGCCATTCCCATTCGTTTTAGTACTTCAATATCATCATGAATTTCAAAAGTATTGTCAAAATTAAATAGATATTCAAACCTAGAGAGAAAAATATCTCAATTAGTTTGAATTCCTTTAACCACAGCTTCAACTGCTCTAATCCACATGGTTTAAATTAATCCAATTGCAAAAAAACTTAAATACAGTTAGTGACACATCACCTTATGCAATCAACAATTATAAGCTTTGTGTATTTGATAACTTAATGAATGGATAAAATTAACATGATGCATACTGTATAAATCATTAAAAGGTTTAACAGAAATGGAGATTTAGTGAAATATTCTGTACGTTTAATAAATTTTTCATCTTTAATCTTATTCCTCTACAGTTGCTGGATGGAGAAGACTGTTCCCTACTTTCTTTTTTAAGCAGCAAGGTAGAAGTGCAAGCAAAAACTACTGCTATATTCATTTAGTTTTTATTTAACAGATGAAAAAATAGATTTTTGAACAAAAAAAAAAGAACAGTAATTCTGAAAGTAAAGTCTATTTTCAATTCTGTCTGCATTTCATCACATTAAGGACACAGAACAACACTACATGGTAAAGTATGATATTAAACTTCAGCAGTTGCCTTTGTTTCTAAAATCTCCAGATTGCTAACAAGTCTTAAACTAGTTATTATATCTGAATATAATAATTTCTGTTTATTAAGAAGATTTACAAAACACTTTCTATTCAACATAAGTAACTTAAATCCATGTAAAGTACATGTTTTCAATCAACAGTAGGCACAAGTGGATTTATTTGTATTTTATTTTCAACATAATAAAGTACATGTTTCTGTATGGGTATAAAATTTATAGCTGTATCAAAAGGCACAGAAAATTTTGTTAACTCACTTGTCATTTGAAATACTGCAGTCAATCACTGTCTTCTTGCTGGTGTTTACAATGATAAATGGCAAATGGATGACAGAATTGGAAGGCGGCGGTCGATTTGCCTGTAGTTCTGCTTGACGATTTCTCTGAACGAGGTTCTTAAAGGCAATTTGCTACAAAAAAGTAATAGTGATATCAAAGTATGAATTTAGTAAAAATGCCTCGTTTGTTTTTCCTCTTATAAAGTGCACATATAGGTTCTCTCTGAAGAAATTGCAATAGAGTTAGAATAACAATTACTTAAGAGATTCCTCACACTCTCTGAAGTTCTATAGCATTTTAATGAAAGACTTGTGCTGCTAATTCAGAACACAGCATTTGAATGAACTGGTTCACTTTCTTTGGAAATCACAGTCAATCTTACAAAGACATTTTAATGACAAAGACATGAAAAAACAACAGTAGGATGTCCAGAAAATACAACTACAGATGATGATTTCTGCAGTAAAAAGAATAGTTCTTAAAAAAAAATCCAACTGCATTAACCGTTTTGGTAATAAAATCAATTAAGAATTTTCCAAATCTTTAGGATTTTGTCTGCCTAAAAATTACTCAGATAAAGAATTTCAGCAATAGCTGCAACAGGGAAATGCAAAGAAGATAGAACATTCAGCATACTCCTGCATTTCTAAAATTCAAAAGTGATGGGTGACAAATGGCAATATTGAAAAACATAGCACAGGTATATTTAATTGAGAGAAAAATGCTTGCTTTAATAATTACATCAGGATAGCTGTGGATCCTTGACTGAGGGAAGTGATAACAATACTTGAAAAAAGTAAGTCTGATACCACCACCTACTTCCATTTTGTTCACTATTTCTTGCTGGCTATTGCACTCTACAAAAGCTGAATAATTCACACTTTTTTTTTTTTTTTTTAATGACAAGACAGATAATATTTAGGATTTAAATGTCTGATGTTAAATTTCTGAATTGCTCAACTAAGTAACTTTACTCTCATATTTCTTACCAACCCTGTTTTTCAGAAGGCAATCTTAATCCTCTAAAGATTAGTAAATGTATGGAAATACAAATGCAAACATTAAAACTAAAATTATACTAAAATTGTACAGTAAGATACTGAATTTTTAAGAAAAAAAAAACATTTGAGGGGCATGGAATAAAATTAACTCAGTGGGAAATGCAACTACTAACAGAGGTATTCCAGCAAACCACCAAAATTACAACAGCAGTGACTTAGAGAAAAAGTGCTTCCCACAGTACTCCAGGTGAAATGTGTGGCAAATAACTACCAGCTTCACAACCAGTTAAGCAACCTACACAGTAGGAGCAACAACATTCAAGAAAGGCAAAACACAGAACATCATGAGAGATAATGAGCAGCAGAGTCATCCAGTTGTATCTAAAGAATGCAATTAACACAAAAAGCATTCACGGATGAGAACCGAAGGGTAAAATTCAGTGAGTAAGGTGCCAACTGACGTCCCTGTCAGCATTAAGCCTGTTTAAAAACTTGAAACTGCAAAAGGAGTCATGAGAACTTGCTGGAAGGTTCCCGCTTTCCATACTAGTATGGCCAAGAGCATAGTAGCAAGTAAACAACAGCACTAAATTAAAACTACATCTGTCTTTTCCTGAATTCCTCTTGAACAGAAGTTATCCATCCTACTCTGAGATAAACAAGAGCAGGAATACAGATATAAATTACCTTGCCCTATAGACAAGAGTACCTTGACTGTACCTGTAGAATGAGTTCTTGGAGTTGAGACTGTTTTTGCTTTATTCTTTCAAGTCTTCTCTGTTTCTCCACCTTAACATAGAAAAAAAAAAAAAAGATTTCTTTGCTTGATGGAAATAAGATTGGATGATTGATGGAAATCATTAAGATCTTCGAATCATATGCAGAATCTATCAAGTCTCACATCAGTACCACTGACAGAACCTGTTCATAAAGAACAGAATTAGCACATCAAGGAATACATACAATTCACTGAAGAGAGTGTAAGGGTCCCTCTGCAAACAGAAGTTATGCTTCAAAGATTCATCCAAGGTCTCTGAAAGAGGCAGAGCACTTGGACCAGAAGGATCCCCTTGAGTGCATCTACTGATATTTCCAAAAGGGTATTGGACCAGATCTATCAAAGAGGCTTGAAGAAATAAAGCCTTCTACATCAAGAAACAACACAGGGAAATGGAGGCTTCCTGAAATCTCCCCAAGTAAACTCAACACGTCTGAGGACTTTTGTTGTTTTCATGGCTGTATTAACTTGCAGTTCAGTCATTCAGTGGTTAACAGAACTCCTCTTGTGACTCCCGATTAACGAGACTCCACCTTGATGTTAGAAAACATCACTCCACCTACCATAAATGCACTGACCTTGACTATGCACTATTACAGTTCATGTTGCTGCCTATTCTTCCATACTAGTATTACCCTCTTTTTTTTTAGTACATTATCAGCATTAATTAATGTTGACCCCAGTACAATAAGCAACACTCCTTTTCTTTTACTCCTTCATTATTGATAATATGATATCATATTTGCTGAGATAGGACCACAAAGATGAATTGCTTAGCTTCCTCTGGCTGCTGGTTCCCTATGCAGCACACAACACTGACACCTCTGACCCACTTCACCTTCTATATCCAACATGTATTTTTTGCCCCAATTCTCACTTTCTCAAGTTTTCTATTAAATTTCACTTCCAAAAGTATTTTCTATCCTGGGACATTTTCAAAGGCCATTTGAAATCATAAATATCTTACTGAACAGAAATTCAGATTGCTTAGAAAAGATGTATTTTCATCATCTAGATAGCATTTACAGTGCTAACTGAAAAATCAAATATCAGTATCAAACAAAAATTTCCACAGTTAACCCTTTGTAGAGATAGATTCCAAAATACTTTTTTTTTTCCGTTCTGTGGGAATGATTATTAATAATAAATACAAGAGTCTTTCTCTTCTGATACAGTATATTGATTTCAGGAAATCCCAGTAATTTTATACCATCAATCTAGGACTCTTACTCAGGAAGCTTAAAAAACACAATAAACAAATGCTGCCAGAACTTCTGGATGTTTGAGGATAAAAAAAAAAAAATCCATCTACACTCTCTTAAGACTTACATTAAATAAGTCTGGAATCTTACACAAGACAAATGTCAGAAATATATATGATTTACAGTAGCAACAAAAGATTAATGTGAATATACACTGACATACATGCAATACTTATCAGTTATAGGCAAATTACAGAAGAATTATTTGTCTGGAACTTGAAAAAAAATACTGACTCTTGAGCACCATTGTTGTGATGTTAGAATTGCATATTAGATATTTTATTAACTTTGAAACTTACTTTCACATACTTTACAGCTCTTCACATACTTTACAGCTCTATCAGACAGCACCTATATTTTTTACATAAATATTTAACCTGGAAACTTAAATGTGTATCCTGTATAAAAAAGACATGCACTTAGTCTACTCTGCTAACTCAGATGATCATATGCACATGTAGGAACAGAACATATTAAAGCCATGAACATTTACTCAAAGTCACTGTAAATTTCCTATAAGCATACCTCTAAATTCTGACATTCCTGAGCCGAGTTAGTAGGTAGACCAATCCATTTGATTTCCTTCTTCTCCTTAGATATAATGTTCATGGCCATAAGGACATTTAAGGCATCATAGACACGTCGTCTAATATTCTTCTGGTCATAAGCCTGCTGTAGACATAGTGCATTAATCAAAAACATACCAGTGATAAAAACTTTTGAAATTAAATATACTGTGCAAATCAACATTCACTCAGTAAACGGATAAACTCATGTAGTATCTGAGTGGTTTCATTTAGCAGTAGGAAAAGTCTCCAAAGAATTTTCTCTTGCCCCATTCAGTTTACATGTGACCTCCCATATACTTACTGATTCATTTGGTGAAATGTGATTATCAGTGGTACTGAATTCTGCAACCAACTCGTCTGCCACCTCATTGTATGAGGTGGTTCCTTTTCTCTGTACCTTCTCACAAACCTTCATAGAGAAATGACGTAAACCCTTGCCATTCTTCTCTCCTTTTTTGTTCCGCTTCCTAAATATACATATATCATATTTTAAGATTAGAACTTTGGAATATTTAACTTTTTTCCCCTCCCTCAAATATAGGCATTCTGCTTTAAAACAAAGAAGTATTGTTTTGCTCTTCATCCTTTCTCATAATTTTTTCCCCTGTGATTTACAGTAACTAACAATTGTATTATCTTGATGCTGAACACTTCAATACGAATTAATTCCACAACTCTGCTAGTTCCAGTAAAAAATAACAACAGGTATACTTCTTTAAGAAATCAATAAAATCCTGCAATCTTCAATACAAGAAGATAACAGGAAAAAACTATCTAGAGTAAATTGCAGACAATGGGCTACTAAAGAAAAAAAAGTTATCCAGTTTAACAATAAAAAAAATCAGATTGCTCAAGCATTTCTAAACATAAATTGTTACTAACTGAACAGATGATATCTGAAAATGGTTAAACTGGCTAAACATTACACTATTATTAAAATACACATTTGAACTGTCAGCATACAAAGCTGCTACACACTTCAAAACTGCAGTAGATGCAAGAAGAAGATGCAAGACGAAAGTTTTTAGTGTATGTTCTAAATAAGAAGATATTTATAAGTCTCCTCAAATGACAAGGATCAACAAAATTATTGTTAATAATGGAAATTAATAATGGAAATCAGTAAGTTTGGAAGTTTAGAACTTCATAAGCAGGCATCAAAAGAACACTTGTACCTAATACCTTGTTCTAAAGAGAACTATAGTCATCTTACTTCAAATGACAGCTCAGGCTATACCTATTTGGTATGAAAGGCACTGTATTTCTTGGAACTACATTAGCAAACAAGAAATGTTAAATTAAAAACTGAATTATGTCAGATGAACTCCTGTGTCCTTTCTGAACTAAACTGCTCAGAAACATTAACAATGCAAGAACATCTGTGTGTTTTAAGGAAAATAAACCAGTTGCTTTATGCCAAAGGATGCAGTAGTCATTCTTGTGCAACTAAGTCTGATTTTAATACAGAAGACTTTAACCCTGAAAAGGCAAATAGTACGAACCCTTCATACTGTTAACCTGTATACACAATATTACAGTGAATATTTAGAACAAAAATTGCAATAAAATTATTGATCCCTTATAACTTTTATTTTGCTCACCCAGCAGACCAAGGAGAAGAATCTGCAGTCTGGTTCTGTGATACAAAATGTGTATTAGGGGTATGTGGACTTCCTACTAGGATAGTATTTGGCGCCGAAGGTCTCTGAGGTGTACCAATAACCTACAATAAAATTGTGTGGAAAATGACTGTAAACATTCCAAGTTATTCAGCTGCAGTTTTTACTCTTCAAATAAAGAATTACTGAGACATGACTAATGCTTCTTCCCTAGCTACTTCATTAGATACATTCAATTTATACCACAATAACACGCAAAAAAATCATGCTACTTATTATATAGCTTGACTCAGAGTACTCCCTAAGTAATAAGCAGTTATGTGCTACTCATCCTAAATGAGCTTTAGGTGCCCTTCTGGAGTGCTTAACACTGCTGCACAGTAACTTAGACAAGATTAGAGCAAAGTCTGAGCAGAGTATGCACAAAGATGCTGCAATAAACTGTGCGTAAAATATGAACATATGAGGTGAAAAGGAAATTGTAGTAAATTAGCAGAAGCTTAGGAGAAAAAAAAAAAAAAAAAAAAAAAAAAAAAGCAGAGCTATTGCAAGAAGGGACAAATTCACCCTTACAGTCAGCCTTTCTCACTACAGGATCAAGTGAGGAAAAATCATCTCCAGCTTTCTCAACTGCTGCAGATTTTGGCTTTAGACCAATTTAGATAAAAATATTTTATCTGGAAAATGCAATGAGCGCAGACATGGCTGATCACAGCATTCCTGTTTATAGGTACATGGTTCTGAAGATTTTTAAATTTTATCCTAAGCAAGCATGTCTATGCATACAGGCCCATCTCTCTCCTCTGTGAGACTAGCTGAAGCACAGCTCCCACTTCTGCACACAATGGCTTTTATCTCCACAAATACAACCTTCTAGAGAATATTCTAAATATAATTCAGAAAACAAAATGGTACTGCACAGTTTCTCACTTTGTAGAGGTATCTATCTATTTCTCTTGGTACATCTATCTCCCCATAGGGACAGTATTTTGCATCCCTACAAGCATCAAATGAATCGTAACTCAAAACCACTTGCAAAACTGTATTTTCCTGCAGGCACATTCCGCTTCACCAACCAAACTTCACATTTCTTCCTCAGATCAACTTCAATGATTTAGTCTTAGCATGAAGTAAAATACAAAATTTCAAGACTTGACAAATGAAACTTTTGAGAAATAAAACTTCTTATTGTGGGAAAGAGCATGAGGGTGGGAGGTGCAGAACAAGTGCATGATGTGTAGGAACCAGCTCACTCTGCTACTCATCGTTCTCTGCCAATTACAGACCAAAACTTTTGCTATTTTTACCTCTAATGCGAGGCGATTGCTAACGGAATGCTTTTAAGTATTGCAATAAACATCTTCCAGGCATATTCTGGAAGCTTCTTTTTTTTTTTTTCTCCTTTTAGATGACCAAAATTCCTGCTGACCCACACCTCTTATTCAGTCCATAACCCCTGCATTGACAGCATGAAGAAAAGTGCTGTTCAGCAAGAAACTCAGAGGTGTATGAAGACCACCAGCAGCTCTAGTGCACTATAAGACTATAGAAAGGGCAGAGGAATAACACTAGCCACTTTTTACTCCTCAAGATGCAGTTACAGAGTGCTGAAAGAAATGATCGCAATGCCTTGCAGATGCTAACATTAGAGGGTCACACTCAATCTCCAAGTTTTCCAGATCTCAGAATTCCAGTATACCCCAGGTGTCAAAAACAGAGGGATGCAATGAGAGGCCAGGTCCTGGCAGTGGAGGAAGAGGAACCGCGCGACTGCGGCCAGCCTGGGCCTCAGGAGCACTTCCAAACGTTCAGCAGGGGCAAGCAGGGTTGCACGCAAAGCTGCACAAACCCAAAGGTTGGTTTCCAAAGCAGAAAACTGAAGTCTGTTTAACATATTTGAAACCTTCTCAGTGTTCCCATTCTAATTCATAGAACGTCTTCAAAATAGCCCAAACAGATGCTATAATGTTACAATTTAAGAAAGCACATTTTTACACAAAAGATGCACCTCAGTTTAAATTTATTATGCTAACTTTACATAGTGCTGATATAGAGGAAGCTAAAAATACAAGTACCACTCTTAAAAGTCTAATATTCCTCTTACCTTCATTCTATTAATAGTGTTAAATATAGTGTCTTATGAATTAACTATTCAGGGTAAAACTTTTTTTAAAAGAATTGCATTTCATCCGATTTTTAACATAGTAGTAGTAGCTGCCAAAATCTAACCTCTTACCAATTTTACACAATTATGCAGAAATACTACAGAAGATCACAGTCTGTAGTTCCAGAATCTTTCCTTTCCCGCTCCTCTGTTCAACTGTAGTATTTGTTTTTTAAATAGAAATATTAATATCCTCAACTTTTATTCACAAAGTTATAAATAAATACTGTGTTCTGGGACATTTATATGAAAGAACTTTTTGAGATCTATGCAAGTTACTAGAAATGTCTTAACAGAAAGGTTATGCTAAAGGTTATAGCTTTAGAGAAAACAGAGGAAGGCTTTTGGTGCGTAGGGAGAAATAGGGAGCAAAAGCAGAGCCAAAAACTGCTGCTAAGATTTTTTTTTGAAGTTTCCATTTTTTAAGTAAAGAAGCAGATTATAGTTCTTCTCCTTAAGCTTGAATAAATTCAACACAGCAAGACTTGTTCAATACAGTTTATTTCCAAGGTTACCTGGCGTCACAAGAACGCTCATCAACATTGTTTCTCAAGTAGATATATGTGTGTGTATATTTATACTTTATAAATATACACACACATATACACACATATATATTTAGAGTTCTTATTATCCTTCAGAATTGTGATTACATGCGCATGAATTTCCCACAGTAACTATACTAACAAAGATTGCATTAATATTAGTTATTCTTTCAGAATCAAGATTTTAATAATGTTAACATGCAAACTTGTTCATAGAAAATATAGATGAAAATCTGTCAATTTAGACATTTGATGGAAGGCATGACTTTTTCTGAAAAGACACTAAAAGCTAAAAAGTGCATCAGAAAATTTGTTGTTTCAAATTATCCCCCAATTTTGGTACTTCAAGGTACAATTTTTGTGAGTTATCAGAAATAGTATTTCAATATTAAGCTTAAGTATACATGTAGCCTCACAGTAATGCTCCGAAGTGCATTCCTTTTGTGCCCTTATGGTCTATGATCGCTATCAAAAAAAAAAAATTCCTTCTATTGATTACTGAATGTCCTTTAAGCTTAAAAGGATGCCTTTAAAGGGCTAAGTCTCTTTTTGGAAATCTGTTGACAAGACCCAACAGTCTGTAGTGTCTCAGATGGAAGATCAAAACTTAAGAACAATTTACAGGGAGATCCTGGATCTGTAATTCAATTAAATACATGGCAGAGGGGAAGTGGGTGTTTGGTGCTTTGGCTTTCCCCTCCGCCCTGTTTCTCCACCCCCCTCCTTTCGTTCCTCCCTCTCTGATCATGGTAACAGTTTGCTAGTATACACAAGAAGCAGTTTTACAGGCATATTGCTTGTGGCAGAAGGATTAAATGACATAACTTCTATACAGTTAAAAATTAAAAATATAATTGATCTGTGCATGACAAATGATTCTGAACATGAACATACATTTCAGATTTACTATGTAAGAAATAGTAAAAATCAATAACAAAAATGAAAAACTCCTCACCACTTGTTGTGCAATATTGACATTAGACTGTCCGAATGTTTTTGGCAGGAGCTGTTTTCCAAGCGTATTTACTGTAGAAGGATGAACAGCTACCAGAGAAACAACCCCTAAAAAAAAAAACAAATAAATACAAAGCTTCAGGTCAACCACGTTGTATTACTTTAGTAAATTCCAGTTCTGTAAATACTACCAGTTAACTATCATCTGAATTGCATATAAATCAATATAAATATAATATCTATGTATCTGAAGCAAGAGAGACATCAAGATTCACAATACATTCTCACAAACTTTCTTATGTGTAACCTTAGAGCTCCATGATGTAGCATTAACATTTTTTAATTCCTTATACTCCAGTTTTTCCTCTCAAAGCTTAGTAGTAAAGCCATAGGTACCTGACAGAAGGCACAGTCCTCTCTCTTCTTCCCCCATTTCCTATTTGGCTGAGCGTCTGAAACCTTTTCTTGCACCAGCTGAAAGCCTGGCAATACCTCAACATAAGATAAACCTTTCTAAGGCACATCAGTCTATAAGAAAGAATTAAGAAATTCAGTCTGAACTTCTGAGAGCATATTCCAACTTTCTTCTTTCTCCCAAAGGTTTCCTCACAGCTGAAGGCAGGAGATAAAAGACAGAAGTCTACAGGTACTTAGCACTTGGCTAAAAGATGTATCACATTAAACCAACCTAGTCTAGAAAACTGATCATTTCTTGTCCATGAGTCAATCATGCAATACCACACAACCATAGATAGACAAACCTTAAGCTACATAAAACAAAACTTCAACAACAAAAATACCAAGTCAAGTATTCTTGCTGATTTAGTGCTCAATGCCAGGGTTTAAAAAAAAAAAAAAAAAAAAAGTTTTGGCCCTTCTTTCCCTCCTAGTCCTCCTCACTGCTTCTTCCCATTGCCTAACATAGAGACAACAGTTACATGTTTTTACAACAGTTATATCAGGAAGGGTCCAAATCAGGGCCCTTTCCGAACATCTTACACATTCAGGCAGTCCACAGAAAGCAGGGAGCAACTTAAATCTTGTTTCTGAAGCTTAGGGACTGAGTTTAAACCCTTCCTTCCCCACAGGAATGCATTCCCTAGCTACCATTATTAGTAGCAACAAAGTGACAGCTTCACATGAGCCTGGATAGGATGGCAACCTGTCATTCTCCTGTGCATCAACCAATAATCCAGCACTATTTCAGTGCTATAGCAAATATGCAGCTCATATCACAAATCTGTGAAGCCTTCCTGTTCCTTTATGCACAGCCATCACTATCACTGCCTTTTTAGAATTCCTTCTCTGCAGAAAGCAATAAAGTGATATAACCCCCTCCTGCTATGAGCACTCACAGAGCTACTGCTCAGTCTTCCAGAGGTCAACATATCTCTTCTAAACTCCTCCTTATTGCCTTAAAAACACTAAAGCAAGCTGTATGCTGTATTTGCTTCTTCTTTCTAAGACTTGGATTTCTCGTCTGCTTGATCTTTCAGTTTACAGAACCCTTCTGTACCTTTGGTAGCTGTCTTGTTCTCCTGCTTTTTCAGATTTCTTTTTGCAGGGGCCAGTGCTGGGTGCATTATTCACAACAATACAATGCCATGTGCTGCTGTGCAACCCCAGAACATCTTCTCTATTTTGTTCCATGATCCCTTCTAAGTAGTTCTTAAAATTTAATTTACCTGATCACCACCAAACAGTGACACCATGCTTTCATTAGAGCGCAACTTAGGGGCCTTCCTATATTTGGGTTGTTTTTCACCAATTATTAATCCATGAGAGGACTTTCCCTCCTGTTCTATGACACTTTACTTTAAAAGTCTGATTAAGGACCTTGATAGAAGTTTTGTTGTAGATATCCAAGGACATCGCTTTGATTAGATAATCCTTATCCACACACTGTTGATTCTTTCAAAGTTTGACTTTGAAAAGGCCTAACTTCCCTTTTCCCCTCACTCTAGAAAAAACATGTTAAGGATAAATGTGGTAATGGGAGAAGTTGTATCTACTAATTCTATTTTTTATGCTTTCAACTAATTTGCCCAAAAGAAGCTAGATCTATTGGCATGCAGTTATCAAAATCATTTAAGAAATGGTGCAAGATATGCCAATTTCTATTATAAAGATTCTTAGGACATACTTAAACACAGAAGTTCTTTATGCTATTTTGCTATTCCTTTAAAACTTTTTATGCAATCAACAAAGATAAAATCTTGCAGCTGGCACAGAGTAACTCCATGCAAAGGCACAGACCTGGGGCCCAGCGGCTAGCAAGCCACTCTGCAGAAAAGGAGCTGAGGCTCCTGGAGGCCAAGGTGGGCACGGCTAAGGAATACACCCCTCTACAGTGACAGAGACTTAGTATCCTGTTGGGCTGGATTTGGAAAAGGGCAGAAGGCCAAAGCAAGGGATCATTCTCCTCTACTGCAACATTCTTGGAATTGCAGGTGAAGTAATGTGTTCGGTTTTGGGCCTCAAAAGACAAGACAGGTATTGAAAAACGGTAGAGTCCAGCAGAAGGACAACATTTGTGAGTGTGTGGGGAGCCCAGGAGGGTCCCTGGAAACAGAGATACACAGAAATTCAATTAGACGGGGCCACTGCTTTGATCAGAAGCTTGGACAAGATGGCCTCCAGACTCCTTGCATTATTCATATGACTTTATTAATATGAATAGTTACTTTGCAAGGGAAAAATCTGCATAAAGGGAAGAACACATGCACATTATGTTTCTTTACCAATTTTGAAGTTCTCAAACCATTGCTGACAAATTAAAAGTTCCTAAAAAAATACTAATTTTTCTGTGGAAAAAGTATATAGTAAAGTGTCTCAAGACACTTGTTTCTCAAGAACCACCCTGCTATTACTAATAAAAGGAGCTGCCCTTTTTTTTTTTATTATTATTTTTACAAAAATACTGGAAAAGCAGTAAAATTCACTTGGGAAGAACAGGTTGAAAAATAACCTGTTCTTCCCAAGTGAATTTTACTGCTTTTCCAATTACCTGGCATTTTTCTATTACACAACAGCATTTCCCATGAGGCCAGTAATACTCTAGCTTCGGTCTTTTTTGAGGATACAAGCAGAAATAATTTACTCAGCTTTGCACGTCACTGACGGCTCAATTTATTCGAAGGAATATTACTATTTGTTAATTATTGCTACTTGATCTTACAACAATTATTGTAATCTGCATAACACTGTATATGGTGTCCAAATGATGGTGTGCCTATCTAGCACGTAAAAATTAAAAGTACAAGTTGGCAGACAGTTCCCTTGGCACAAACCTTTCTTCCTTCTCAAAATAAACACATATTAATACAGCTAGACCCTCCCACATTTTTTTTTTCTTCTTCTTTCGCTGAAGGACTAAAGCCCTCAAAAGGAGCAGGAAAAGGCAAGGTAAAAGACACACAAAAAAGACATATACACAAAATTATGTCCCGAAGCACATAACTACTATTTAAATTCTCAATTTCCAGGCAGGTTGGATACTCATTTAGTATCCAATACTCACTTGGATACTTGTTTAGCAACTCATTTGTAATCAGTAAACCTCAAGGACAGTAGAACGTAGCTGACACACGATTCCATAATGCCTCCAAATAAGAGATAATGATTAAGATGGGATCAAGCAGCAATGCTATATAAACCTCGAATAAAAAATGCTGCAGCACAAAAGCTTGCATTCATCTATCTACACTCACCTACAAACTACTACAGGCAAGTGATTTTTCCCCAAAGAAACATTGCAAACTAGTCTCCTTGGTTACTGCTGGCATTTAGGGGAGAATTTTTGGTCCGGACTTTGGCTTGCACATGAAAACAAAAGCAAGAATTTGGCCAAGAGGAAAGAATCCCTTGCAGAATTTTAGCAATAAAACAGACAGTGATACAGCCATGTATGAACATTATTTTAAAGAATTTATTAAATTATTTGACATACCACAAAAATAAGGTATCAATTATCTGCTACAACTCAGAGCTAAGAGAACATGATTTGAAAAGTTTAAGAAGACCAATGAGACTTTCCATCCCAAAAAATGCTGAGAAATATCAATTTTCTAAACATGAGGAAATGCTGCTGACACTGGAAATCCCATTGTGACTGTCACTTTTGAGAAGACTGAATGCCTTTTGAACATTCTTTTATTTAGGGAATCAAATTAATAGAAATAGAACTTATAAGCAACTTGAGTATCTGTAAGATTCAAATGGACTTTTTTCTTCTTTTTTGGTGAAGAGTGAGCAAGAAGGAAGAGAAAGAGAGAATTTGGCATCAATACAACTATGAATATGTCTTTACTGTCAGCATTTTGCAAAGTAAGCACAAACTAACCTAATTCTGGCTCCAAACCTTTCCATCAAATCTACTGCTTAGAAAAAAAAAATAACAAAAGCAAATAATGAAAGCAAACTAGTCACTGACTGCAGAATATGCCCTCCTTTGCAAAGTGCCATATCCTCCTCTATTCCAATGGTCTCTGTAAAGAGACCTGAAAGGTTTGAAGCAAAAAGTGACCAGTCTCTTCCAGGAATATCAAGTAATGTGAGTCCCTCTGATTTTTCAGAGGTTCTTTTTGCAACTGGAAAGCTCTTGGTTATCAAATTATGTATTTCTCAAGGCCTCTGCAAGACATGGGTCTTACTACCAGTAGCAACAGTGTTCTGAGAGCCTGTGTATTATACTCCCTGATTTCTAGTCATGGCCTCTACTTGTCTTCATACCATCTTCACAGGAAGGAAGTTGCATTTGGATAGCACAGACATGCAGCTAAAAACTCAACAGCTAAATTATAAGACTTCTTCCCTAATGAAGTAAGAGCAAAGCATCAGTATCAGAAAGAAAACGTACAGTGTGAAAGCTCCTGGAGCTGGAGGCCTATAGAGGCACTTTAACTCTTCCTTTAGTTTCTGGTCAAGGCAACACATTGATTTCCAAAATTAAAGAAAAAGAAATAAAAAGCGAGCAAGAATTAGGAATGAGTTTCCTCCATTAACCAGAAGCACTTCCCTATTAGCATGTACACTTGAAATTTTCAGCTGCCTTCTCTCTGCTAACACCGGAACTTCCTCAGCCAGCTTCAACTCCAGGGCTCTAACAAAACTGCCCAATGACCAGGCCATAGGATATCTTCTGAGAGTTGCTGCAAGCAATAGAAATCTGACACCCCCTGCCCCCTCCAAATCCCAGTTTTACATATATAAAAGATATCATGGAAAGATAAGGATATGACAGTGTCTGATTCATTAAAATTAACATGTTGCCTTTGAGGACTCCCAATCTGTGAAATCCAAAAAGCTCCCAGGAGGGCAGAAGAATATATAGGGTCCAAGTCTTCCCATAATTCAAAGGCAGATGCACAAGTGAGAATGAATCCTGTTTTGGGCAGCAGCAGAGCCCAGAATATCAGCTATACTCAAGGCTGGAAGCAGCACACAGAGAGCAAGCAGCCCAGAGCTACTGAAAGGTGGGAGAGGATGGTAACCAGGACACAACCAAGTTGAAGAAAGTCCTCAAAGAAATAAAGCCAGGATACTATCCCTCGACAAGAGGTAACAAAAGAAATACCCAAAGGAAACATCCTGAAACAACAGTCTATCACAACAGCAAAATTTTTTTGTATTAATTATGAGACAAGTTTCCACCTCTTTCTGCATGTCCTAATAGCATCACAGTAGCAGCAAATAGCATAGCCAAATCTCAAACCCTTTAAGCTGTCTCAACTCTGTGTCCATCCTGGTGTTTGACAACTCACTCTCTCAATTCTTACACTAGCTAAAGATGAAGTGGGAATCAAGTGCCAACAGTTCTCTCAAGGGCTGTTTTCAGTTATCTTCTGTGTTACTCCTAATCACTTAGTCATAACCACTACTTTCTTTCTAAGTTTAAGAGGAGTCTTGAAGAGCATCTAGGATGAAAACACTAGTTTAAAGTGATGTTTTAAGTGTTTCAAGTGCCTTCTATTCAGCTCACAACAGCTACAAAGATGATCACTCCTTATCTTAAAAAACACATTCCTTATCACAAAGCACCATTTGAGCAGCCTTAGATTAAGACAGTATGTTTATAAAAGGTGCACTTAGAAGATCTGGAAAACAAGGCAGAAATGATGATTAGACCCCGACTGCCAACTCCTCAAGTATCTTTAACATGTAGTTTAACTTATTTCTCACAACCACCACAGATCTTTACTATTAGTTAGATGCAAGTACAGCTTGGCGTTTTCTGAAAACAAGAAGGGATCAAGCTACCGTTCTGCCAACAAACACAGCCCATCATCTCTAGCGTGTGCCAAGTCAAGAAAGAGTATCTTCGTTTACTGAGCAAGCTGCATCATCTTGATAAAACAACATGCTGATACAGTAGTTCTGAACATCTAGGAATTGTCTGAAAGTTTGAGCTCTTTGTCTTACCAGCCTTAGATATGATTAAAAATACTTCCCTAACAACAACTTTGGAAAAAATAACCATTGATTGGAATTATCTGAGCTGCAGTAACATAGTAATTTTATAACCAATATTCAAGCATGTAACTATTTGCTAAAGGGGGAATCACAGGCTCCAAGATAGGTCTCTACTTCTGTTCCAGAGTCACAATTCTGGTCAGCGTCAAAAATTGGACATAGTTTAATCTTGGGAAGAAGAGTAACAGTAAAATTCAATATTTATATGACAGAAGCTTCTTGTCATATAAATAAAAAGAACAAGGAAGAATATTTTACAATTAAGCAATGGTAAAATGTGAAAGTCTAAATATATCCTACAAGATCAAACATTTGACTTGAATTTTCGGTTACTAAGCATAATGAAAACAAAACTCTAATTATTTATGCCCATACAATAGGAAACCTTATTTTCAAGTTTAAGAGGTTAAAGACATTTTTACAGATATTTGCCGGTTACATACCAATATCGCCACCTACTGGCATGACAGACAATCCAAATTTCCTTGGCATTCAAAAATTCATTTCAGAGATTCATTTCAACGCAACATTAAACACTATTGGTTCTCTTTTCCTTTTCAGTCACCTGATGCATTACTGCTTCCACCAAATACCTTCACAGGCAAGAGGCAGGATTAGAGCTCCACAGTTTCCTATTTAATACTGAATTGCTAAGTCATTTTTGGCAGAAAGCAGACACTTATGAGGAAGTTTTACCTGTTCAGCTCCTTTTAAAAATTCTTTCCATCACTCCAACTCCCTAATGTTTTGAGCCCCAAACTGAATTCTTATTATAATTATCAGTCAAAATCCACATAGAGGATGGATGCGAGTAATTTCAGGTTTAGGCAGTTAGCCAGGTGGATATTCCAAAGCAAATCCAGGAGTCAATTAGATTCCTTCCCTCCCACATTTTTTCTCCTCTCCTAAGTGGCTTTTTTTGAATTTTAATCCCAGAGTGTTAAAGAAATAATAGCAATTAATTAAACTAAATAGAATATCCAAATAAAATTATCCTTGTATTTTAAGTAACATTTGCAGGAACCAAACAAGTACAATCAAGACACTTTAGAACTTTACTCAGTAATTAAACTACTCTCTTTTTCTGAGAAAAACAGTTTCTCCTTTACATTATTACCAGAGAAGGAAGAGAGATATAAATCATAATTTGGGTTCAAAGTTGCTTCACTTATTATTTGAAATTCTTATAACTTGTCATCATAATTTGAGGCTTTATTGGGCTTAACGTAGGCATCCATCCCCAAATACAGGATAACAAGAAAGGGAGAGGGCCCTGCACGAAGCGCTACGCAGCAACCTGGCCTTTAGGGAAGCAATGCAACTGGATGCTTTGGAAGGAGTCAGAAAACTTGCATCCCTGCTTTCAAAGGGATTTAGCATTCCTCTGCAATGTCGTGACTGAAGCTGATGGGAAATACAGCTGTATTGAAAAAGCAGCAGATAAAAGTCCAGGTAGTTTTATTGCAACATAAAATAATGTAAGGAGAGGCCATAGGGATATACAGCTCCCTATTGCTGCTCATATCACTTGCTATCAGAGGCACCAGCAAAGCTGCACGCTAGGAAATACCTCGGTGCTGCATGTGCTACCCCATCTCCTTCTCCCTTCCTAGTACACAGGCTTATACCAGAAAACTAACTTGGTTATTCTGGCTACACGAAAGCCTTTCACATTGACATTTGTACCACATCAACTACTCTGGACCAAATGTGTGGATTTATGCCTCTGAACTCCACCAGCCTATAAATTCAGTTAATATTGGCATTCACCTCAAAGCAAATGTTGTACTTGAAAGACATATCAGGATACAAACAGCTAGTCGCGCCTTAACTCCTTAAAAAAGACAGGTCTTCCAGAAAAAATTATTTTCCTAATTTCATAAAGTAATTTCCTATTTTCAAGAGCACCCTGAAATCAAACATACTTAAAACCTGTATTACCTGTATTTCCTCAATCAAGGAGTGACAAACACTTGGAAAATAAATGCCAAACAAAAAACGCTACACCTCTCAACACACACATCTGCATCAAGAAGATAAATTAATTTGTACAGTTTTCTAGATCCTTCAGTAAGATGTAGGAAACCATATGGCTTCAGATCAAACAGAGGTTCAGATCATTTGGTATGTGTCACTGGATTACTACTTTTCTGAGCTTTAACTTTGCGAATTAGCTGTTTGGGCTAAATTCTCAGTGGCAAAGGAACAGAAGCCGGTAGAGAGAATTTTCCTCAAGTAGGCAGAGCTAAAGGTACCACCCTAAGGCAAGGGAAAATTTGCGCCCTGCCTGAGCAGCTGCAGCAGCCACACTTTGTTTTTGGTAATTTCACAGCTAAAGGCCTGAGCGTTACACTTCTTCAGTGGAAACACACAGTGGTCCCAGGGAACATAGGTGAACAGACACTCAACTTTTTCTGAAGTTATCCACAAGCTTTCACCTCATCTCTATGACACATAAAAAACAAAATAATAACTCTCCAACACTTCTTTTTTCCACACTAAAGAGGTTTTTGAAGAAAAAATAGCCATCTTCTCAAATGGTGTTACATCTAATGCCATTCTACTAAACAATTTACTAAAATTTGTACGCATTACTCAAACCAAATGTTGCAAGCTGAACAGTATTTTTACTTTTTCCTCATTAAAAATAAATACATACATCCTTGTTTAAAAAAAAAAAATATCAGTCTGGAATTCATGATTTTTAACAGTCTCTGTAAGGAGAATAACACTACAAGAATGTCCACCTCAGCTCAACTAAAGCAACCTGGTAACTACCTTCTGATCTCTTTCTGACAGCTGCTCAGGGAACAAATGCAAGGGCAGTGCTTCCCTAACCCAGCTTCTACAGCTTTGGGATGTTTGAGCAAAAGGTTGTTCAGTATAACCACTAAGCAGGACAAATGATGGCAACTTTTCATCACTCATCTAAGAAACAAGAGCTATCAACCCAACAAAATTCAGTCTTAAACAAAAACAGGTAAAAAAATCTCTTCTGTTCATGTCCCAGATTTCTGCTAGTGTAGGTTAAAAATTTATCGCTCATTTTCAAACTATTCCAAAAGGTATTCAAATGTACATATCCTCTACAGATGTCTCAACTGAAGGACTAACTTCCAAAGCTGATAAAAAAAATATTTTGCAAGGCTTACATACTGTATTGATAAAACAATCATATGATTCGATGATTTTAAAGAATGTCTATGGCTCAGATTATCACCACAGACTTTTCTTTTGGTTTCAAGTTACTGACAAGTAATAAAAACCATCTCATTTTTCCTTCTGTTCTTTGGTCTAATAACTCAGTTCTCATGGCAGACACTACAGATTAATTTCTAGCTGCTTCAAAGGCCAAATCTCATCTACTTAAACTTGTAAAAACTTGAGTATAAGGTTTGAAAACATTTTCTCAAAGTACTTTCTGCTTTTTCATGAACTAGTTAAAACTCTTAAGTGGTTGAATAGAAATCCTCACCTTGTGGTGATAGTTTGCAACAGCAGGTACCTATGTCATTCCTCTACCAAGTTAAATCAGATCAAGTTTGCTTTCAACTGATCTATCCTATAATACAGAGCACAAAAACATCTCTAGAAGTTTATGTGAAATGATATATGTAGTACAAAAATTCAGAAGCCTCTAGATACCTTCCACACCCAACTAGCAACACAGATACAGAAGTCAGAAGAAAATTCCTTGTTGAGGATGCATTTTTACTCTGCTGAGCTTCTCAAAAATCAGACTATTCCCAAAGATGATGGAAGGCACTGCTGAATATTCCTAATCCAATTACCCTGAATGCTGGGAAAGTACAAAGGGCAAGAACCACACTGAGCAGCTTGGTTTACGTACTCGTACTCTCTAAGAACAGTTTTCTCTATTAACATTAGTGGGGACAGCAGACTGGGCTAAGCAAACTACTGGTCTAACATAGCAGGGGACTTAGTATGTTCTTACCCAGTATCAGTAAAGCTTTACATTCCCCACATTCTCGCTGTGATACATTTGTGATTTCTCAGAAAAAAAAGACTCCTTCCTTTAATGAAATATAAAGCTATTGGGGAAAAAAAACAAAGCAAACCCAAATGATCAATGATGGACCTCAGATTAGAATAGAAAGGTTTCTTTCCAGACTCCTTTAACTCATTCTTGAAGTAAACCAGATCCATTTCTACTCTCCCTGTCACTGAAGTAATTCAAAAGAACCACCTTATTAAATACCTAAAAAGAACTACATTAACAAAAATAAAAAATAAATATTTTACAGACCTAGTAAGACAGCACTAGACTTTCTCATTATATAATGTTTGCAGCTACCATTAAGAAAATACATACTATCTTCTGTACGAGTTACACTTAAAATACCCACTTTCAAAGACCATGGAAAAAAATAAATAACTTAAATTCCTTAAAATTAAAGTAATTAAATTAAAAAATTAAAATTACTAAAAAGTAACAACGAAAAATAAGTGTCACTTTAGTGAATAAATTCCACTATGCACTTAAATATTTTAGTGACATTAAGATTTGTTGTGTTAAATCTGGCATATAAAACAAGGACACGTTAGAGGTAAGACATGGAAAACAATCAAGCTAGTAGAAACAGTCACTGCAGTTGCTGAGCACTACCCTTTAGAAGCTCTCCTGAAAGCAATGATGCTCAGAGATTGAGGAAAGCTTAGTGTGTGTGTGCTGCTTGCGTTGGTATAGATTAAGAACAAAGTTGGATTAAGAATGGAGTTGCAAGCCCCAAGTAAAATATTTAGCCAATGAAATTAATTTTTGAAATTCTAAAAGCAAAGTAACTTGACTCCTGCTTCTCCCCCACACCCTTTATTTTTAAATTATGAAATAGAAGAGATTCACCTTTCCAATTCTTACTGGCTAGACTCCACACACTGTATTGACTAGATCTCCACTGATTATAACAGGGGCTTAGAAACTTAACTCATACACAGCGTAAAACATACTGGCATGGAAAGTCTCCGTAAGTATCTGCCTACGAAACAATCAGTTTTACTGCCCATAGGGGCTGATAAAACGGTAGAGCTGTAAAGCATCAAGTGCATTTTTTTGTTGTTTGTTGTTTCAGGGAGTGGGGGGAGGCAGATACTCTAATTTCTCAGTTCATTCAATTGCATATCTCCACAGCCTTGTAGACCAGTTAAGCATGGACAGCAGGCTGAAGGAAATTTATGGCTGTATCAAAAAAATTAATGCACTAGCTTGTTTGCATTGCAAGTTCTTCCCAACGGATACAAATAAGCATCTCTTCTGCAGTTAATACACGTTAATACATTTTGTATTAATATTGTGTGGTGTTAATACAAGCCACAGTGCCTTCTCCTTCAAAGGTAGATCACAGAACCTCAGTCAGACAGTTTCCTTTCCTAAATCTATTAAACAAAAATGTATGTTGCTTATCGCAGTGGTAACTCTATTGACAGCCCTATAAAATATTTCATATTAGTCACTATACTACGTACAAAGAAAAAAAATGTTAGTCAAATTCATGATGAGACATGAGAACTTCTGCAAACTGTGAAGAGAAATGCTTAAGTGAGTTTTTCTGAAAAGGGCTATTAGGGTAGAGGAATATCACTAATGGAGCTCCACTGCAAACAGTATACCAGTGCAACCCAATAAGGCATAAAGTCAACAACTTTGTCGACACTGAGGTTTATGAGAGCATCAGACAAGAAGCAGCTGACTGTCCTAAAAAATTTCGCCCTACTTGTACAAACATCAAAGCACACCATCTGTCACGCAGAAGCATAAACCTGATTATCATCATGTGGAAGCAACAGCAAAGGAAAATGGCCATTTCACCAAACCTATAGCAAGATGTCTGTGAACCACAAACATGGCATTGCACAGAAAAATTATTAACACCTCTGTACGAACATAACTAACACGTCACCTCGAGTCATATGTACAATTCTGGTTACCCGTGTTCAAGAAAGTTCATCAAATGGGTAGAGAGTCTCATAGATCACCTATAAGGAAAATCCTGGGGAAAAGGAGCCTATCTCATGAGGAAGCTAGAAAAATAATGGCTGGTTGGGCTGTATATCATTAAGATACACACCTTTTGTTTATAAATAGTAGGCAAACATTGTAGAGAAGATGAATTAAGCTGAAATACATATATTTTTGCCAATTTATACTTAAT
The DNA here is from genome assembly GCA_034781795.1 of Crypturellus tataupa. NCBI lineage: Eukaryota > Metazoa > Chordata > Aves > Tinamiformes > Tinamidae > Crypturellus > Crypturellus tataupa. The sequence goes on along the minus strand of JAWLRI010000540.1, from coordinate 694,740 downwards.
AGGAAATCCAAAAATAGTTCCAGAGCTTCTTCCCTTTAGAAGCAGCTTTCCCATATGGATAGTTTTCACACACGGCAAAATCAGAGATATGGCACAGCTGCCTGGAACTGCAGGTTGATGGAACATTGTGTTTCTGTTTTTTTTCCCCCCCTCAGTTACACTTATTGTAAAATGCAGCACAATTCCCTATGCGTTTAGATACTTTTTTTTTGAGCTTGCTGAGCAAATTGAAGTTTATAGCCTGTCAAGCCTATAGGTTTCATTATATACACTATGGCATGAGCACTGCTATTATCTGCAAATCTAAAGCATTCGACTGAAAATATCATCTTGGGTAGACACGAGCAGGATGCAATATCATACAAATAGTCATGACATTTCAAATTGCTGCAGCTCTTGTGTTTTTGCAGTTGCTGAAGCATTCTGATTCAAATGATGTTTTAGAACATCATTGCCTGTATACTTTAACACAGCTACTCAGATGGTAAAACTACATATGGGCGGCAATTAAACCTCTAAACTTCACACTCAGTTGAAAGGCAATTACAAGCCATAGCAAATCTGCTATTTGTTTGTGTGAATATATAAAACACAACTTAAGAAATGCTTTACAAAAGATGACCTAAGAAAACAGTTTAAAAGTAATCATAACTATATAAACAACTACAAAAATCAAGAAATAGGGAGACTTACTAAAAATCTTTTTCTTACCTTTTCCAGGACTTAGGTTTTGGTCTATAAACACCTTAAGCTCTCCATTGGCTTCAATTAGTCCAGCCTATTAAAGAAAGTAACTTTTATTAAATTTACAAGTACTGATAGTCTTTTGTAGTTAAAGATGGAATGAATCATGCCAAAAGACTCTGCTGCCACCACTCCAGTTTTCTCAAAAAGCTGCTGCTCTGAAACTACAGTTTATGGAATTAAATTTGCCAAGTTTTCAGATTTGTGGAACTTCTAAATACCATATTCTGAAAAAGTAATAAGAAAAACATTTTTACCTTGCTATTTTTTGTCCTAATCTAAACTCTACTAGAACACATAGTGCATGTGCTACTTTAAGAGATAGTTGAAATACCTTCTAACAAGAACCACTGACACTTGTAACTACACTTTTATTTCTTTAAATACTATTTACCTACTACAGAAGTTATATTTTAGAAAAAAAACAGCACTCATGGTAGACAGAACTTTAATCATTTTTATCACCAAAAAAAAGGCATTACAAAAAATCTTTTTTCTTTTCATCAGAATTTAAAGCTGTTAAACAAAAGAGCTATAATATTATACACATATGGATCAAATAATCACCAACCCTTGAGAAAGCTCATGGTGGAAGTTATTCAAAAAGATCTACTATTCATTTCTGGATAGAAAATATTGGATTCAGTAATTTCTTGGTACTTCCAGACAAAACAGCCCTAACAGAATAATGAACAAACGACCACAGCACACATGCATTGCTTCCAGTTAAGAGTCAACACTTCTACTTACCACGGGTTAGCCCATCGTATTATGGTCGCTGGAGTTCCTAGCTAAATTTTGCATTGCTGGTAACTACTGGGAATCTCCAAAATGCAGTTACCTGGCTTATTTGTCAACAACAAGGTGTTCCCCTTAAAAATCACCCTAAAGACCAACCTAGAATCAACCTTGCTTAAAATTCGCCCTGCGAGACCTTAGTTCTGCCGGATGACGGAGCCACTAGGGGATGCTATGGAGCTGTTATGATCCAGGTGCAGGACAGCAATCATTTCTTAAGGTAAGAATTCAAGAGAAGGAAAAATCACAAAGCTCTTTTCCCATCAGTGAAAAGAGGAGAAAAAAAAATACTGAATATTGCAAGCAGGTTGGAAAGTACACAGAAGGGAAACTTTGCTATTGAAATCATGAAGTGCAGGGGCCTATACATGCTGGCACAGAGAAGGCATAACCAGGGAGAGAAAGGAAGTGACAGATTATAAACAGTTTGTGACATTGCTGTCTCTCCTACTCCAATTTTTTCCCACCCAAAAGTAATGGAATAGCCTTGTTTTAACAAGACTGCAAGCACATACACCCTACTAGCACAGAAATCCTACTTGCCCTCCCCCATGCCCTCCAAGGTCTGCTTAAAGAACTGACAGGTCCACCAGCCTATTCCCAACCATCTCACCTTTTACAAGCCGAAGTCTTCATCCCCATTACTACACAATTACAGGGAGCAGCAGGCTGCATCACGCCCTAAGTCAGCAAATACTTTCAAATAAAGCAAGAACTCACCAACATGAGATCAGTACCACGCACAACTCTTGCTGTTAGTGCTGCCTTCTATGGCAATATGACATTCCAGGCCACCGGAACCCACTATATTATCTGAGGATCATTTTTTGCTAAGTATTACCTAACTATACTACCTCAATTTCACAACAAGTGTTAAACCACAACAGGAAGTGTAGTCTCATTGTCATATATATATTTTTAAAATGCAATGCTTGTTTCTGTTCAACCATAGAAAGAACAGGTTTACACTCTAGGATTCCTGCCAATTCTTTTCCATAAGAATGAAAAACATACCGAAGAGAATGAAAATATATTACATGTCTCCAGTTCGCGACATGTGGTCCACCAGGAAAACGGTTGTTCTATTCTGTAATGTGTCTTTCATTTCAAAGCACACGGATTAAACAATATCAATTTATTACATCCATGCAGTTTCATGTGCAAAAGCAAGTGTGCACTGAGTTCACCTGTGAGTTCTAGTGATAACCCAAATACAAATATTGAAGCCATGAGCATTATTCTGCAAGTGCAGATAAGTAAAAATGCAAGTAATTACTATATCAGTAATTAATTCAGTAATTAGCAAATTAGGTAATTCAGTAATCAATTATTTATAGGTCCTTACTCTTCCTTTTTTTTTTTTTTAAACTAGGATGCTCTCCAATAAAACCGTATCTAAAAAAATCTTTTGGTACTCAAGCAACTATCACAATTGCAATACCAAATCACCTGACAAGCTTTTCTTCTTCATAATTTAGTGAATAAAATTTCCCTAAACAACATATAGTTCTGGAAACAGAAAGAAGCTCTCCCAGCACAACAACGGGTCAGGGTAGTGTTACGTGTGCCAATCCACCCTTTTGTGAAAGCCACAGACAAATCAGAGAAATTCAGGAAAAATACTGTATTTCAATCGACAATATAATGCGATTTGGGGAAAAAAAAATAGAGAACAATTAACTGAGTAAGAATAACATCCTTGCAAAGCAGGAGACTTGAGAAGATTAGAGAGGTTACAGTTCTACCCCCATTTACATCAGTGTCTTGCTGGAAGGCTCAGTTCTGGCAGTTAAAAGCTCATTTATGACAGAGCATGAATATGAAAAATGCAAGGAAAACTACTTGGGAAGAATACTATCAAATCCCAAGGAAAACAGCACCTCAAGCTGCTGCTCTTCCAAATGAAAATTAACTTCTATAGAAAATTCTGCTACTCTAGCCCCAATATCCACACATTTCTAGATACCTTATTTGATTCTAAGGTTATGAAAACCTGTCACTAGTGCAGTCTCTTCAAAGTTACAAGAAAGCTGTAAGACAAGTGTTTTGAAAGTCTTTTAGCTAGAGAATTGAAAAGCAAAACTTTCATCCCACATGAAGTCTGCTATCTTTGTTCTAAAACAAAGCTATTAGGAAAACCCCTATATTTCAAAGTACTTGTCACTGTTTTTTGAGGCATTTTTGGAGACCAGCATTACTGCTCCAACATGCATCTTCCACAAAGCAATCTTCAAAATAAAGAAAAAAAAACAAAACCAAGAAGAAAATGTGACCATGGCTCCCATTAGGTGTAATCACACAGTCACTGATTCACTCTGAACAAAAAGTATTTGATTTTTTCCCCCAATAGAGAAGTAATCTTCCGACAAGAAGGGTTTAAACTTGAAAGGAAATTCTGTTCTATGATAGGAAAATGCACTTAGCTCTCAGACCTTATCCATCAATTTGTATCAAGGTGTTCTGATTTTTTTCACCTGATAATGTATTTTCTTCATATTCTCTTTTGTGATGATCTTCTCATGATCCTCAATTTCAAGATGCTTTACTTCCTTTGATGATAATGTCAAGGCTGCTTCAAATAATATCACATCCTAACATTTCATTTTCAGCATCTGATTCAGTTTTAACAACTGGACTGCAACCTCACCATTTTGAGCTGCTTTTTCTTCATAGAGATATGCTGGCTATGTACATTTCTTTATGGCTATATAAAATAACCCAAACCCAGTTTCCTCAATGGGTAACAACAGCTATTGTCCCTTCCACATTTCAACAAAACAGATAATGATTAAAAACCAACACTTTTGACACTTAGTACAGCATCACATCTAAGCTTTAGTAACTTCAGGCCTAAATAAAGACATGTATCTTCCTTCCAAGGACCAAAGGTTAAAAGCCCTTTGACAAGTTAGCAAATATGAGAACTACAGCTACAGAACCTATGCTGGAGTTGTTACCCTAGCTCACCAGTTAGGCTCTGTCTCATCGAATGTGTCAGAAGTTCTAGGGAAAATAAATCGACTGACAAGCAGAACTACCTAAAATTCAACCAAGTTAGCTTTAGCCTCCCACGAGATGCCCTACAGTCCTAAGGTCTGGAATGTCTAACTTGGTTTTGTTTAGAAGCAAAAGCTGAAAAATGATGAGTGGTCCCAGCCTATGAGTTAGTCAACTTGGAAAAGATCTATTTGCTGATACGAAAGTTAAACTGAAACCAATTTATGAAAAACACAGAGAATCTCACATTAAAAAAAATCCCTTAGTGCAGGCTGTCACAAAATAATTTATCACCTTGCTAACAAGTTGATTTCTGTAATCTTTGTAGTCAACCACTAGAAACTCAACACCCCTAAAAAAGTATCATTTCTTCAGCTTTCCAGAGTTATGGCTCAATTTCTTAATAAAAACTGGCACAGAATTATTCACTAGAACTTTAATTTAAATAGAAAAGACAGGGGCTGAAACCAGATTCACGGACAAGGAAACTACAAAAAGCACAACCAAGTGTAGAAGGTGGGCTAAAACAAGACTTAACAAGCACAAGTCTATTAGGTTTAAACCAAGAGGAAGATCTTCATTCTCTGCTGGGATAAGTAAACAGGGGTAACAGAATTTTTTTTTTGGTCACAAAAGCCCTTTTATGTCTAGCTTATAGGTCATTTTAATTATATTCCTGGAGAAGGCACTTGAGGCAGAAGGAAAAAAAAAAGGAAGAAGCAGAGGTATTTGTCAAAAAGCATTTAATTGAATAGAAATGTTTGGTTTTTATTAACACTATAGACTGAGGCATGGGACTGGGACTGTCAACCAAACTGGGACATCAAATACATAATACTACTGAAAGAATGGGAATCAGAAATGTATACACGGAAAAACAGACAGGAAATATTAGGACTGGAAATGAAATGAGCTCTGGGATGAGCCAGAAAAATCACTGGGAAGATGACAGGCCGCAGCAGAGAAACTGGAAGTCACTGAAGTAGAGGGAAAAGAACTGATGAGAACTGAAGAGAGCGCTTTTGATTGGGCAAGATCAGATCCTGTATGGAGATGGGCAGAACATGGGAATTTAGAAGAATGCAATCTATTCTAAATTAGACTAGGACTGACAAAGAAAATAATCTGGGACTGGATCGAGAGTATTAAGAAGCAATAAAGACAGAATCAGGAAACAAGGAAATTGAAAAGGAAACCTATTTCCACTGGAGTACATGCTTTCCCAAAGTCTGTCAAGGAAGGAAGATACATCCGCTATCTGCATACATCTACTAGGCCAACTAGTGAAAATGCACACATCTTATGGATGCACCTTAATTTGATCCGTAGAGGATGACAATTTCTAGAATTTTATCTCTCAAGAACAGGCAACAAACACAGAAGCCCTACGGGGTGACTGTACGGAGTGTGGGACCAGGCTCTTCTCCATGGTGGCCGGTGACAGGATGAGGGATAACGGGGGCAAGTTGAAAGACAGGAGTTCCACCTCCATGTGAGAAGAACTTCTTTCCTGTGAGGGTGACAGAGCCCTGGAACAGGCTGCCCAGAGAGGCTCTGGAGTCTCCTTCTCTGGAGATCTTCCAAGCCCACCTGGATGCCACCCTGTGCCGTGTTCTAGGTGTCCCTGCTGGAGCAGGGAGGGGTGGACTAGATGATCACTACAGGTCCCTTCTAATGTCAAACATTCTGTGATTCTGTGAAATAAGTGGAAAATTAACAGGTCTACAAAGCAGAGAAAGAGTTAGAAATAAGGCTGCTTAGGCAACCCTAATTTTTCTCCCACACTTATCCATATGCACGATGTCATCTGTAACAAAATGATAACAAACTAATTTTTTCCATTGGACTGTCATTCACGGACCAGAGCAAACATGCTCTGGGAATGAATCATCATGTAAAAGCAGAAGACTATTTTTATGGGACATCCGATTTGTTTTTCACAAAAATTGAAAGACAATCAAGGAATAAAGGGGATGACTGCAGTAGAAGAAAGGAGGGTCTTAAATTTAAAAGACTGGAATTGTTATTTTGCAAACGAAGCAGCAAGCACTGTGCCCTACTGCACAAAGTAACATGAAGGAATTTCTGAAGTCAGGTTTCTGGAGTCTGATTCTGCAAAATTCTTAGAGGCGTTGTTTAACTGACTGGGCTTCCACTGCCTGTTTCCAAAACAAGGATCATCCTCAGTTCACAGCAACGCTGTGAAGATTAATGTTTGTCAAACGCGTTGCAATGAGCTATACCATAAGCTTCCCAAAAAGTAAATTGAGTTATTATCATCTTAGCTGGCAGAGTGAAGTCAAAAAGCTAGACATTAAAAGATCAGAAAATCATGAAAATAAAAACTGAATGTAGAATAGTACCTCAGTTAGGCACTGCCAATTTCTGCACTGCATAAGCTCTGCTATTAATGCATGTACCCCGGACACTGAGCATGCAACAAAATGGCACTCATGATCTCACTGGGTAACGACTTTATGGGATATTTTTCTAAGCATAATTCATCAAAGATTACATGAAAACCTCGCTTTGATGATCAGTCCCAACAGTGGTCCTGTGTAAACGGCCGCATAGATACACAAATATTGTAGAAATCAAATTTATTATATTGGTTTGTTTCTTACAAACACCACTCTTTTGTCTAGTAACTGAACTCCAGCTGGTAAGATCTTGCACACTTTGAAGCTAGCATTCTTCCACAAAACTACTTGCAAGGTTATAGGAAGGAAGCAACATTGGCCATATTCACCTTAGGAATCTTAAACTTCAATCATTAACTTGCCTCTTCCATCAGCTGAACTAATCAGAAAATAACAATAAAATAAATTATAAATAATCCTGCAAATAAACAATCATCAGCCATTTCCACAAGTAGCTCCTGGTGCTTACTATCCTAGATTTGACCTTAATAGCCTGTTGTTTCTTCACCCAAACCTTTAGAGCAGTTTGTTCAACAGCATCTGAACCACAGTAGAATTCAACAAATAACATTAAGCAAGATTCATTCCAAAGTCATTTGCCTCACTAATCTCCTCATCAGTGTATTAAAAGGCTACAGCAACCCACAATTTTATTTTCAAATAAGCCTGCATAGCTACTAATGTGATATGGCAACATGTGGCAAATGCAAATGAAAAGCTACACAACACAAGTAGCTGGCAATATTTTAAGGGTATAAGGACCATTGTCAACCTTTAAAATCAAATTGTTCCGAGAACAATGTCAATGTACAGAATGTTTAGCAGAGACTGGGCCATTTTTCCTCCCTCTAATTCTAACCAGCCAAAATAAATCTACAGTGAGTTACATTCAGGCAAGCAAATATAATCGCTGAAATAAGTGATACATTAAGATCCCTACTGTAACTGAACTATTAAAAGCTGGTATTTTGTTTATCATTTTAAGTTGTCAGTACACACACAAATTTGCTCAGTAAAACTACAGATATTTATCTATGAATAGCCACTACAATAAAGTAAAATATACAATACCTAGAGAAACACATAAAGGCCATAGGAAGAGACTTAATTGGACAAATAAATCAGCAAGCTGACAGTAACTTCTGAGTTGCTATTTTCTGTGTCTTTTAAATATAAACTAATGCAGACAAAATGAGACACTTTTACTGTGTTATGTCTAATGTACAAAAGAGAGCTTTAAGATTCCTTTCCGTCTCCTCCTAAAAAAAATGTAAAAAATTAACCTGTGAAGTCTAAGTTTGAGATACTTTTTCTAGAACTTCACTGTATTATTTGATCTTCAATTCATACACTTCTGAACATGAGGAATGACTAAATAAATAAAACTACTTAAAAGTCGCTGAACTAAAATGATACCAGAAAAGAGGGAATGGAACATTGAATGAGGTACTTGAGCTCTACTAAGGATTTAACTTCTCTAGTCTGTCCCATTGCATCTTCTAGTATCTAAACAACAACAAAAAAAAACTATCACTATGTTTGTCCTGTGTTTGAAAAATGTTTTTAAAGACCTTTTGATACTATCTATTTTAAGTGCATCATGTCAAAAGAGTTCCCAAACACATCTTTCATCTTTCTCATACTTACAATAGTAACTTTAAAAAACAAACAAACAAACAAAAAAACCCAAATGCAACCCTTTAAGATTGTTGAAGACTTGCCTGGATTTTATATAAAAGAATCATATGAAAACTATCAAAGGTACAACCCTAGGAGGTATATTGATGAAATTTACTGTACAGCAACACAAATCCATCCACTCAACCGAGGGAAAGAAACAGACCTAATGAACAAGTACTTTTGCTCTAAGAAGTAGGTTTACTGTTGTTATTTTTTAAGTATTCTGCTCAATAAATTGATTGGATATATCCAAATACTTTCCAATTACTCAATTAAAAAGCAGAGAAAAAGAAAAACACACAAAAAAACAAATCTCTACATCTTTACATCTCAAAGAGTAACAGTAGACGTGGTGTATTTTGCACAGGCAGAATTTCTTACATGATGTCCTCAGAATTTACAAGTGTGCACAGGCTCCCTTTGCAAATTTAGATGCAAAGGACTGAACAATGTAAATGAACTACTGAACAATGTAAATGAAGGCACCATGAAATACCAATACCTCCAGATTTATTTATGCAGCCAGGCAAGCCAGAGACCAAGAGGAAGAAAAAATAATCCAACTACTTCAAGAAGAAGACCACAGTTAAAACATAAAATTTGAATTAAAAAAATCTAATTTTAGAATCAAGGGTTCCAAAATTAATACCACTATAGACAACCTATGAAAAAATATTCATTTTCCAATGAAGAGCTCTCAAGAAAGATATTTGAGTTTGGGAGACCTCCTAACAGGCTAAAAACTATGCATCGGCCCAAAAGTTTTGTGAAATACCAAATTCATTTTCACTGCAAATTCTTCACAACAAAATTCTGTTCTGTGACTGGAAACAGTCCATGAGATAACGGTCAACAACTGAAATAATCACAAACAACTGCTGCCACATAAACTATTATATATGCAAATTTTGAGAACAGCAGAATCTTACTAATTCCTTTTGCATAGTCCTTTTTTTTTTTCTCAGAACTCGCTGTACTACCACAGATTGGACTATCTTCTCTAACAGTCCCAGCTACTATAGGTGGCTCCTAACTCTTCTCTTAAAAAATGGGTCTTAAATTAAAGAGCCACAAGTTTCTCTTTAACAGTTGCTTTAGAGGCCTCAAAAACTCATTTGCCACAGAAATAACTGAAAGGAGAACCAGAATCACGCCACAAATCTGATTCTCTGTTATATTTTTTTTTTTTTAAAAAAAAGGTAAAATAATGGAGGAGAATATATTGACCATTGATACTATAAGTCAGAAGTACTTATCCTAATTTTCAAAAAAAATTCTAGCACCTAACTGAATATAAAACCAATCAACAACTAGTGCTCAGTCTCATACTGCGAACCTGAAGACCAAGAAAACCTTCCATTATATAACCTACTTCTTGCTACATTAATTCCTGCTTCTTCTATCTATATTTCACCCTGCCTAGTTTTAAGTTTCCCAAGGATGGACACATCATCATTTCCTCCTGGAAACTAGTCCCCAAGCAAATTTTGTTTTATTATTTTATTGTATGAGATCAGTGATCAGTGCATGTCAGCTGAGGACACCGTTATATTTGGCATTCTGTCTCCTGCCTATGACAAAATTGTAAGCACAGGGAGAGTCTTTAGTAGAGTTGATTCTGCAGAATCTTAATAAAATAATTGACTAACCAAAAAGAAGCGCAATGACAAAACTGGAGCTTCTGGAGACCCTCTACAAGAGGAGACCCTCCTGATGCAGACAAAGTGGCTTCCCACACGTTGAGCTCGCTGCGCTCACGGAAGATACGCATGGTGCAAATGTACATGTTAAACTGCTCCCAATTTTGCCAGGGTTGTCTGCACACTGTCTGTTACAGTCTCCAGCAGGCAGTAGAATGATCCCATCCCCAAGGTGAGGATGCTCCTCTGAGCTGCGATGCATCCTCTCTCTCTCATGCCCATTTCTATCCACTTCTTTGAATGACAACCATAGTGGTTCTGGTCACAAGTCCCCCTGAACTCACAGGTCTGCCCATTAGAGCTTCTGCTGGAGCTGCTTCACTGTTCTGCACAACCCTGACACACAAAATGAGCACTGACTATGCTCGTTATCACTACCAGATCACACTGGAAAATGAGCTTGGTCTTCTTCAAAAAAAAAAACAACAAAATATCCTGCTTTCCAGATTCCTCACTCTTTATGCGATGCAGCCCCCATTTTCCCAGGAAAGAAAAAATATCATACACATATACTTCAGTTTTCACAAGCTTCTAGCATTTCTTTTCTTCAGTAGTTATTTTTTGGCTTATCCAACTGCAACATTAACTGTGAGTACACTTTTCAGCTTCACCTTCAGGTTCTTAATTAAGAAGCTAAATATGAAAATATGTTTTTTTTCTAAAATTTTTTGGATCATGTCAGAGGAAATATTTTGCCAAAAATCCGCACTTTAACATGCACTCTAAAAAGCTTTAAAGAGATACACACAAAATTACTATTTTCTATAATTTGCATCTGGTGAAATAGTTGATAAATATTATCTTGCCATCACACCTGATCAGAACCTTCGCAATTACTTACTCATTTCTAAAAAACAAATGATTGATTTTCAGCATTCTCTATCATGCTCGCTATTTGTTCAATTAATCCAGCAAGTTCTTCATCTGCAGGCTTCTGTGAATGTTTAACTTTTAAAATGGATCTTCCAAGCTGTAGACTTTATAAAGAGGGAAAAAAAGAAGAAAAAAAGAGCTGGAAGCCAGCAATAGAAGGGACAGGAATGGGCCTTCCTGCAGCAGTAAGGGCTGAGGAGTGGAGCCTTCCTGCTGTTATCTGTTCCTGCCCTGGCTCCCCACCTTCCCCTCCTGCAGGGCTGCCTTGGCAGTCCAATAGCCAGCGCAGCAGCCCGGGCAGCCCCTCCGTGGGGCCCATGCGCCCAGCGGCAGCATGTGGAAGCCGCTCGCTCACGCAAATGCCCTATGGGGACTCAGTATCACAGCGGCACAAGCCTTACCGCAGCCTTGCCACTTGGGCCTCCTTGGGAGAAAAGGGAAGGAAGGGGTGGAGGCATTCGCCAACCCCTGCACCAGGGCACCCTGCAGCAGGTTTCTCCGCTTGGTAGGTGACACGGCAAAACCATGAGCCGCTCATCACATTGGTGTTTCCATGTCAGAGTGTTCAAACTTACAGGGCTGCAGGTCTCCGTGGACTCAGTGCCTAGAAACCTAGTGACTTTTTCCCTATTATGACAATTCCACCATTTTACTGCAGAATGAACTTGGGCTTCGGAGAAGTACAGAATCATTCTTATTTTCCCTTCTGAAAAAATCAAAAAGTGTTGTGTCAATTAACATCTCTAATTTGCAACAGCAAATCAAGCCTCGAATGGCTTATTATCAGACTTGTGAAAATTTAATATATTTTGCCTTTGCAAAATTCATTAACATGTTCTTCAACATTCTATAATGGCAGGTATGGAATGGATGGCCTGCAAAAAAAAATAGTAGTTCATCCTTCTTCCCCAAGGCACAATTAAATTTACAGAGGTTTTTAAGAACAGACTAGATAATCCTTCAATTAAAATTCCAGGCCTTTTCTAGTTAGCTTCCTCCAGTGTTCAATTACACTTGAAATTTCACCTAAAATCTACATTGCCATTTTTCTAAATTCAGCTAATTACTACTACTATTCTGAGAAACCACCGAAAACCATTTTTGTGCCTATTTGTAGGATCCTTTCCTCATGTTCTTCATTCCTCCCTTAGCTGGTCTCCTTTCTAGGAGAGGCTGGAACTTTCTATCTAACATGTCATTCTGTCTTAAACGCCTGATTGTCATTACGCTCTCCTAGACTTTCTAGGGTATCCATCAGTATTTGCAGGTGCTAGTGCTTCCTCTCCGGGTCGGCCTCTCTTCCCAGAGATAACACTAAGGAAATGTACTTTAATATCCCAATTACTTGGAACTACTTCAATTTCTTCTCCTATTCTAACACTCCTCTTTCGTTTTCTTCCCGCTAAGACAGCCTTTCATTCCCTGAACTATCTGCTATCGGTAACATACTTGGCCTCGCTTATCTTTGCCAGGCAAGCTTTGAGTGACTCTGTATTTCTGGTTGCTTCTCTGTACATGAAAATGTTTTTCAATTCCTTCTAAACTACTCTAATTCTCTACAGGATCAATTTGTTAAACTAATCAGTGTGCCCTGAAATTCTTGCTGCTTGAAACCTACAACAGTTCATATCAAATTTTAACCTGCTTTTAAGATTTTCAAGTTATATCACTTTTCCTTGGCTTCTCAGTTGTGTGGGTTTAAGTGAAGATGTATTTTAACTGTGATACGGAGTAGTATCTTCTCTGTGAAGCCAAGTCACAGTAGCCATTAACAAAGAATTCCGTTTTCAATGAGGGACCTATTTAAATGTTTTTTTTCTAATTATTAAAAAAAAAAAAAAAAAAAAAAGAAATGGGTAAAGAAAAAATGTATCCCTTCTTTGTGGCCTTTGGCTCAGCAGGAGATGTTCAAGAGGTAGACCACAGAATCAAAGTCTCCAATGTGGAAGTCAATGAATGAAACTCTATGATGAAAGTCCCCAAAGCATGTTTTCATTGACACCAATTAGCATCTTTTGGTAGACAGTTGAGAAACACTGAATTATGTGGAGATTGAGCCATTTTCTCTCCCCGGGACACACAATGCCTCCTGGAGCAGGAGGCTAGCACTGATGCTCCTGTTTTGATGGTTGTCAACACGTAACAATAAGGGTCACTGACAACCCCAACAACTCCCTGTTACTTTATGCATGTGGGGTTTTCTAAACCCAATTCAAACACCATTATTTTTAGCATACAATACGAATACTCATAATGTCACCATTACATGTGCTTTTATGAGGGCAGCAATCTCTTCAATAATTACTCTGAAAAATAGCTGCAGATATATGGCTGGATTTATGCTGTTTTATCTGATGATAAACATAGACTAGGTTGGTATACAGCACTGAAAAAGTGTGTTTCATATAACTGCTACTGCCAGCTACTGCAAAGCATAACTTGCTTTGTTTACGCTAATAAATATCTGTGTATATATATACATATATACATGCACACACATATACAGACACCAGCTATGCTTCCACCTATGATGCATTACAAACATACTTACATCTTTTGCCATGTTACCAAAGACTAGAAACCAATCCTCCTGAAATCTTGGCGGCTGCAGGACACAATGATGCTAATTTCTGGAAAGTAAGTAAAGACAACACCAGCTATGAGAATGAACGGAGGAAAAGTTCTTTTTTTTTTTCCCCAATAGCAATTACTAAATAATAACAAATACATTTTAATAAAAAAATTGTTTTTGTAATCAAGTTTTATGTCCCTGGCGATCGCCCCCCCCCGTACCCCCGAACCTAGCCCCACACGTGGGAGCCCCCCCGGCCCCGCGGCAGGCGGGTCCCGCAGGGCAGCCCCCCGCCCCAGCACACACCGAGGCCGCAGGGTCCCTG
>JAWLRI010000540.1:641787-679388 GCA_034781795.1 Crypturellus tataupa | reverse complement strand
GCGGCGGCGCCGCGCGGGAAAAGGGGCGCGGGAGCTGCCGCGCAGGGTCCCGCCGCCTGCGCGCTTGTCGCTTCGCGGCGAGCAGAGGGAGAGCTCCCTGTTACACGGCTGATCCCCGCGCTCCCAGGCTGCAGCCTCCCCCTCGCAGCCCGGGTGCTGCGGGAAAGGCTGGCGCGGGTCCGCGGGTGCAGCCGCCCAGGGGTTGTGTGGTGGAGTGGCGCGAGAGCTGCGTGTCAGCGTGGGCAGGACGCCCTCGGCGGGCACGCTGTGGGCTCCGAAGGCGCATCAGTGATGGTGGGCACTGCCGCAAAGCCAAAGCTACCGCTTCTGGGTGCACATGGAAGGCTGCTCCGTGGGGGCGGCTGCTCAGCCACCTCTGCCGGCACCCAGTGCACATGACACAGCCGTTCCTGAGAAAGGCAAGTCAGGGGCAGAAAAGAAAAGGCTTTTTCCACTTTTAAAGCTGTGCCGCTTCCCAGTTAGGCCGTGAAAGGATGGGCATTTGTGAGTAAAAGACATTACTGGGAGAGCCACTTAAAAAAAAAAAAAATCCAGCGTAGACCCCAGAGAAGGTTTGACAGTTGACTAGATTCAGATGAAAGCTCACCTCTTTTTTCTTTTTAAACTTGGAGTTGTGTTTTCTAATAGTGAGGAAATAGTTACTTTGATTCTTTTGGCAAATGTAGCAATATTCCAAGTTTTCCCTGTACAGTAACACCTTGCTACCTGCCACTTCCCGACTCACTATTTTGGGGCTCCAGGGCTGATACACCAGTACCCTGCTCTGCCAGCTGAAATGGGTAAGGCCCGTTTCCCCGTTCCTCGCTCTCAGCGGAGCCTGGCGAGCAGCAGTGCGCACCTGGGAGGCTGACAGCACTGGGAACAGCTGTTCGGGACAGTCCCCGCGAGGGGAAGCAGCTGAGGTGCTGCCGCGCCGCGGCCCCTTCCAGCACAGGCAGCTATCGCCAGCAGCGGGACTGCGAGATTCACCCGCATTCAGGGAGCTGCTGTTCAAGAACCTCAGGCCTCAGGAAGCAGTCACCTCTCCAGCCACCACAGCCAAACAAACAAACAAACAACTCAAGAAAACAGCATCTCCTCCAGCTGATTATGGTGCTCTCCACCTTATGCGATATATAGTCTGATGGTATATTTACTTAAGTCCCTGTGTGCAGCTCTCCTTTATTATATTAATTCTTACAGGAAAAATTGTCTCACTATCCCAGCTGCCACGAAGCGCTGCTATTTTGAGGAATGCATCCTCAACAAATGACAGGGTATGCCCACCCCAGGATGAAGACAGGAAACAAAAAAGAAAGCAAATACTTCAAAAAAAGGTACAATTCAATGACTATGCTAACGTACAAAGCTTTTTTTTTCACATGTTTGAAGTTTTTTGTGACAGACTAGCACCATCTTAAAGAAGTCCCAGTCTGAAAAATTCTAGCTTCTCTAGTGCAGAGTGGAGAATCCTCATACGAAGAAAAATAAAGATGAGCAAACAACATACTTGCAGTTGTGGTTTGTATAGACTAAGGTAACTATGCCAGCCTTCAGAGCAAAGGAGCACCAGCAGTCACAAACCTGGTCTAGCACTACCTGCTCCTGCAAGCTACACAGCTCTGCAAACAGAAGAATCGAGTCTCTCTTGACCCTGGGCAGCCAGGAAGGGTAACTGAAGACCACCTTTTTTCATTACTCAAGTTCTTCTATTAACCTTGCTGTGCTGCTTATGCTTCCCAGTAAGCCTCTGGGCTTTGCCCTGAATTTCCTGTGAGACAACCGAACAAGTGCACATTACAGAGGCACAGTGCTGGCATTTTTCCTTTAATGCTTTAGGCCTCCATTCCTTATGTAGGTTTTGCAGTGAGGAAGGAGAATGCTGTCATCATTTTGCTAGAATTTATTTTACCAGATTAATAACTCCCTAAGCATATCTACTCACAGCTGTTTTTATTTTGTTTTCTAGTACCATGTTGTTTACAACAACATCTGAAATATTTATAGCAATGGAAAAATATTCAGTGTTTCTCTAATCTCTCAGCCGTCCCTTTTTTTGGTCTTTCTGGGGCATTTTTGGAGCTTTAGGCCTTACTTTGTGTTTGTTGTAGTGGAAAGCTACGACTACTGATGACTTTCTTCTGAGTTCTGTGCCCCCCCTTTTAAATGGGCTTCAAAAGGAGAAGAGATGACACCTTCAAGCCATGGCATTGTAGCATAACATGTAAGAGACAAACAGAAAACTATGGGTTTCAAGAGGTTATCTAGCCCATGGTCACCATCCATGACATGGATGCGTAGAGGCAGCCAGAGCACCAAGGAGGCCTCTGCCTCCTAAGCTCCTATGTGAAGCCACTCGCCTTCCTTCTCCACCTTTTGTTTCCTCCTGGGCAAGTGGGCTACACATGTCCCCAGCCACAAGTGCTGCTGCTCTTCCTTCACATTCCCCTCTTGTTTCCTCCCACAGATCAGTGCCAGATCAGTAGATTCCTCAAAAATGCTGCTGCTTCTAAGCTGCTGCCGTTCCCAGCGCCTACGTTACTGGCATGGCTGGCCCCATGTCGCCTGGTGATCCAGGTGCTGACACACTACCCACGTTGCTTGCAGTGCAGCCTGACGCATTCTTTCCCCAGACAAAACCCAGGAGTGATTTGGTGCTTAGATGGCTCCTGGGTTCAGTCCAAGAGCCAGCCAGGCCCCACGAAGACTCTCCGTACAACCCTGCTCCTCTGTGCCGCATCCCCCTCCCCAACACATACCCCTCTGCGCACAAAGCACGGAGTATTCAACTGGTTCAAAAATGAACCCACTTTCTCATCACCTTTAGCAATCATAGATGCAGAATTTTTTAAAGCTTTGGAAAAGTTATGGAAGTGCCATGGTTTATGCCATGATGGCAATCCGAGGCGTGTGCAAGTGACCGTTGCCACACCATCCTCCCCATCACCTCTCAGTAAGGATTTCCTTCCGAGAAACTGGAGCGCTGTCTGCTTTAGATGGGGTGAAGTGCAAGTAGGGGGGTTGTAGGTCAACATACTCCAGCCTGACTGTGGGAATAGGGAAAGGAATCAAGTATAGGCACAGGCCATGCTACCAGCTATTAAACTGTTCAGTTCCTTCTCCTTCGTAGGCAGCAACAACCAAAAGTAGCCATCAAGGGACGAATGCCCAAGAACTGCACTTGCCATACAGCAAGCTACAGTCCCTGAGACAAACTGAGACACACAAAGCAAGCAACCAGTTACACTCGCCTGCCCGAAACAGGTAAGTTATAAATAAATCAGGTATGCTAAACAAATTGCTACCCCCATACTGAACAGACCCTTCCTTTCTACTCACTTGAGCTCATTTCACCACAGAAATGGCCACTCATCACCAGTGAAGACAAAGGCTCTGCCCTCCATCCGCTGTTCTGTATTCAAACAATGCTGACCCTTAGATAAAAGAATAACATAGGTATCAGCCAACAAGCTCAAACAAAGTTTCTAGAAAAGACCACCTGTTCTTCAAAAAAAATCCTATATAAAATAATTAGATTTTCTTTCCAGGGGTTCTAGGTCTTTGCTTTATTTTTTATCTCCTTAACAGTGGGGTGGGAAGAGGTATTTTGGAGTAGAAGCACACTTTCCTGAAAAGCTGCAACAGCATCTAAATGCAGTTAGACTGTTAAACATTCTTCCCGTTTTACCTACAGACAAGTCAGACCTTAAAGGAACGAGGTCTGTTGCTTCTATTCTAAGATTTTGATCATGACAGTTTCTTATCTTGACATAAAAGACAAAATGGAAACCATACAAAGTCTCTACCATAGTCAGCTCTAAGAATATGTGAGGAACGTTGCCACTGTGAGGTGACATCAGTTAGACTGTTTTCTTCTGAAATATATGTGATATAAATATGATTGTGGCAGCAAACAGTATGCGTAAGATGCATGGCTTTCAAAACCAAAATGAGGCATTAGGGAGAGAATCTTCTATTTACAGAGGGGAGGCCTGACTGAATCAGGGTAAGACCTCTCTCCCTCATATAATTAAGAAACAAAATTATTTTAATGAGGTGGCTAAGGCAAAATAAAAGATTTGAGACTGTACGATAAAGCTGTTGATTTGCTTCTACAACTTGATTACTAATCATTGAAATAAACAAATAGAGCAGTTTTCAAATTAATTTTCTGTTAAAGATTAAAAAAAAAAAGATTTTATTTATTTGGTACATTTTACATTTTTACTGGTATTTGTCACTCTTCCCCAAAAAACTTCTGAAACCATTCAAGGAGAGGTGAAACTGTCAAGCACAGCTGCAAGCTTTTTGAAGCAGCGCCAGAAAAGAAAATCCAGTGAAGAACTCAACTATTATGCATCCTGCCTCACAGGGGCCAACTGGCCCAGCAGTATGTGCGAGCTCTGGGCTAGCCCAAACGGTGTTTTGCCAAGCCCAGCAGATGTCAGGCAAAACAGAGGAAGACACTGAGGTTGCTTTGGCAGGGGAAAGAGCTTTGAAGCCTACGGATACACAGGAAACAAGCTGTGCGTAGTTCCACTACTCGGAGGACAACTTCTCTCATTTTAATTGGCAATTTAAATCTAATTTAATTCAGCTTTCTAACTGTTGCATGCATACCAAAGTTATTCTATGTGTTATATTACAATATAGTACTAACTTAAGCTGATAATAAATCTTTAATAGCATTAATGTAAGCATAAAATTCAAAAAATATTCTTACTTCTCGGAGGAGGCTACAGTGAATACGCTCTTTCTACGGCATATAAAGAACAGGTTTTTTTACAAGGCTTTTATAAATGTGAAGTACAAAGTTACTGTAGAGTTCCCAATGCATATCTAATCAGCCTTTTTCAGTTTTGTGCAAATTTAATTAAAATAGTTTCAAAGGTAAAATAATGTCCATTTTATCCAATCTCCAGAGTCTGAGAGCTGATAAAATACCTTTGCATATGCTTGAAATTAGACTTCCCAGTTTTACCAATTTTATTTTCAGTTTAAACACAGAAAGAAAACTGTAAACAATTAGTATAACAGTAGTTAGCAAGAACAGATAACAACTGTCAGTCTTCAAATATAACTTAAACTATACCCTTTCTCATCATCAGCATGGTCAAATATGTAAATAAATAAAAGCAGCAACACAAATGAAAGTTATCACTGTGAGAAAATAGATGATATGTAGTAAATTGGAGTATCACATAATACAGCTGTACCATTTGGAATATGTTTTTACTGTTTAAAGTAGTTTGATGCTAACCAAATCAAATCTTTTATTTGTGTAAAGGATTAGACTTTTACTCACCATTAGAAATGGTTTGTTACCCAATTTATAGCAGGGTATGAAAGTCTTAAATGTGAAAATGACTCACGTCATTTATAGTGTAAGAAGATACCATAGGCACCATAATATAATATATATATGTATTATATATATTATATTAAAAAAAATCTGGTGATGAACAAATAGTAACAAAACCAGATGAAAATTAAAAGGCACATCCAGGCAAAAAATACTCGACACAATTTCTGTGAAACTGTATTTAAAAAAATAATTTCTACTCTGCATGTTTGATTGGATTAAGAACAAATGTTCTGGCCCATTGGAATCTGCCAGGATGAAAGTCAATTTTGCAAGAGATGTTTAATTCAAATATCAGATCACTATTTTTAATGCTGTTTTTTTCATATCGGTGTAAGGCTTTTAACTGAGTAAATGTTAAAAGGACTACTCAAACCATCTTGCTTTTTTGAGTGCATAGAAATACAATGAGCAATGAAGATACTCTTTGCAAAAAGACGTATTCCTGTGCACGTGCAAGTCTTATCAGGTACTTGAGCGTCTTTCAGGTCTTGGAACACATTTCATAATTGCAGCTCTCCACAGGGCTGGGGCAAGTAGAAGGCTTAGAGTTGTCACACTCAAAATAAGGAGATAGACCTGAAAATTGAAAAGGAAAGAAAAACATCACTTCCTAGTTAGGTGGTGAGCTAGGAAGCAGTTGGGAGTTGATGAGATCAGGCTCAAGCAGTTGGGAGTTGATGAGATCAGGCTTTTCTGGACAGTATCTGTAGGAGACCTCGCCTGTTGTCCCGACAGTCGTGCACACTGTTACAAGAGCGAGCAAGTGCACGCACAAACCACATCATTCAATTTTTATCTGCTTTTAACATGCAATTGCAAGAACAACTTTAATAGCTAGTACAAAAATCATTACTTGCATGCATAGTTAAGAGGTCAGTTTTAAAAGCTCAAGGTGCACTAAAAGGCCAAAGGCCACGAACCATTTCATATTTTACATATATATTTATATGTATATATACACACACATTATACATACAATATATAATATCTAATAATTAAACATTATATGTATGTTTGTGTATATATACATAAAAGTGGAAAAAAAACCAAAGTTGTTTAATGCTATATTAAAAATATGTACCACCATCTTGCACCCCCCAAAAAACCCCAAAACGTTCCATACTGATGATGGCAGTAGAGAGGAGTTTTAAAGTGCAAGTTTGACAAAAGCAGTTATGAGGTGTCGAAAGGAAAAGTAATTTTTGGAAATTTCAGAGCTATATAAAACTAAACAGTGACAGAAGAATTGCAACAGAAAAAAATGAAAGGCAAAGGTATCCAAGAACCCAACAAACTGCGTGAAACATGGCTGGGTATCTTGAAACTCGGTATAAACTAGCTATTTGTAAGTTCTAATTACATGTAGGAGTAAATTAATCACTTAAGTATGTATCAGTAAATACTGGTGTGTGAATTTTCCACCCCTTCTCTGCTTGGAATTGGTTCCAGCATTATACATGCTACTGCTCACATAGTGAAAAGCTCAGAGGCTCAGAGAAGAAAGCAGCTAGCACTAGAAAACAAGATCAGTTGATACATCTTTGAAGCCATTAAGTTACCTCAAATGGCAAAGCAGACTTCATCTGGAGAAAACAGAATTCTCATAGCTTGGAAATAAAACTAAATTTTAAAAATCCTTTCCTAGTATTTTCTTTCCATGACTGCTGAAAAACCTGTTTGTTGCTTCTGCAAAAAGAATGTAAAATGAACTGAGCTAGGAAGCCTCTAAAGGACACACGTGCACCCAGCATCCATTTATGCAGTTTGTATGGGCTGATTCTGCTTGTTGATATTTAAAAGTCACCACAAACTGGAGGATCTTTCATAAGCACTGCAACATGAAATCCCATTAAGGTATTTGGGCGCTAAAAACAAAGTTAAATGCCCTAACTTACCTCCCGAGATATGATCCCTGCTCTGCGTGCTCTGCTTCCCAGAACAAAAGAGAATTCACTGACTTGTGCCAGCCCTGCCGAGACAATCCATTTGATGTACTGGCTGCTCTTTGGAAGAATCACAGAGAGGACAAGCACTGCCAAGACAAACTTTAAAAACATTTTTTGGGTTGTTGTGAACACTTTTTTGGAACAATGCAATAGATAAAATAGCACAATCATTTTAAGAGTCATCAGACACATTAATGCTGGTTATAGAGTAATATAGTATAATCTTATAAATAAAGACATCCTTTAAGGTCAAAAGAAACAAAAAGTATACTGTATATTATAAAGGAAATATCTACCTTACTATAATAAAGATACTTGATAATTTTGTCAGAAATTCACAGCTAGAAAAAAAGATACTTCTCCATGTGTAATGGTTTTTAATATTAAAAATAATCCTATAATTTATCCTAAGATTGTTTCAAACGGCACTCTATTGATGTATAAAATGCACTTGTACAGCAAGGATGTAATATCCTCTCTGCTATATCAAATGTTAAGCTCTTGCATAGAAATTTCAATATGACACGTAGCACTATTATTTAGATTAGTAAAAGATATATGAGAAAGATAAAATACCTTCATTATGACCACAGACAGTGTAAGAAAGAGTAAGACTGTGAGTTCATATATTACAAATGTGGGAAAAACATGAAGCCCTGGGAGGAAATGAAAAGAAAAAATAAATTAATACATCTTTTAAAAAGAGCAATTTTAGCTAGGCATTCACACAAACCTCTAAACTAGGTCTAAATAACTAAATTTTGTATTTCTTGGAACAGAGAATGAAAATATGTAGTATTCATAAATACTGAATCAATGTATTTCACCCAACTCTTATTATTACTCTGTTACTAATTCTACATATGAGATAAATACAGCAATAACATAATATGTATTATTATAGTATTTATATACAGTTTAGCATACCATTGAGAAAAAAAAGATGCTAATCAATTTTTATTTATATGAACTAAAAGTTTAGTGATTTTTTTTGTTGTTAAAAGAGATATGAAACCTTGTGCTATGTTCCATTTCTATCTTATTTAGAATATACACAGTTCATTACTGTAGGAAAAAAAAACACTTTGGTAAAATTTTAGCATCTAGTGTATTTACAACCATTTAACATTTTTCTTTTCAGAAATTCTCACCACTGCATTCATTTCATTTAATGAATATAATTGTAAGCTCCATTTAAAAACAATATCCATTTTGTCTTTTTTAGAAATCTCCGGAAAACAACTTTAAGACAAATATCTCATTTTTTTGGAGTTAGTAATAGATTTAATGGCAGGAATCTATCTAAACAAACAAACAACATTTGTGCTTAATCACAGGCACTTTCTGCAAGACCCAACCACTTTGCCTGCTAGAAGGACTATCAGAAACCATATTCCAAAACCGTAAGTTGTGCATGATTGATAATGGGAGCACTTTTATATATAAGCTTTTCTCCCTTCCATGCCAATAAACAATACAAAACCTTCAGAGCTGAAACATAACTCTTTTTGAAAGCTAAAAAAATACTGCAAGAAAATAATTTCACAGCTCTGTATATAGATTGCTACATGCACTTTATTCACTGTTTAACCTTTTTGTATGAAACGGTAGCAGACTGTCAGTGTGGGAGGAACATGTTAAAGGACTGACTGCAGCTACAGCAGAAAAGATGCCTGTTTTGATCCTATGACCCTCACATGTGATCTAGAAAAATCACTGCCTGGAATCCAGAAAGTTGTAACGCCTGAACATGATCTAGCAACTAGAGAATTATACAAAGCTCATTGCTAGGATGATATATATACATATATATATATATATATATATATATATAAAAACAAAGTAGCAAGAAATTATCTCATATTGAAACACCTATGACCACATGTGCATTTTCAATAAACTTATCAAAAAAAGAAAAAAAAATCCATGAAAACAGTAAAAGGTGAAGCAGGATAACAAGAAGCAAGATAATAAGAACTGTGAATAGCACGGTTATTTAAAATAAAACCTGCTACTATTAAATAAATAAATAAAAGATCTGTATTTTGAGAGCAGTTCTAGTCTTGCTAAAAAAGAATCTTACTCATAGTTGACTAAACCAGAGTGCATGTTTTTCCCTAGGCTAAGAGGAACTCGTGCAGGCAAACATAACTGAGCCCTTGGAAGTTCGTTCTTTTTTCAAAAACAGGTCTTAAAAGAAGCAGCAGATCAATAGTGTTTCTGATAAATCCATAAAGGTGGCAATTCTTCTATATAATTATTTCTGTTGAAGAACAAGACTTTAGCTTCCTAAAGCACATGAGGCATCTAAATCAATGCTCTAATTTTGCAGTTGACTTCATGAAAGTCAAGGATTCACTAGTTTTCTCCATAGCACTATAGGACCTAAAGAAACTCCTGAGAACTATTAGTTGCCCTCAGTTTGAACGTGCAAGAGAAGTTGTTTTTGCAGTTACTTCAAGCTATTTTGTCCATATGCACATTGCATTGTGGATGAATACGTGCTCCAAGCACTCTAAGCTCCATTTTTTTATGTGACACCCAACCATCATGCATACACCCTACATTTTGTTTCTTAATCTCCTTCCACCTGCAGAAGCACAAATGCTAAAGCCTCTCAGTAAGGGGAGAGATGGAAGAAAACAGGAGACACACAGATATCACACACCTATAAATAAAAAAATGCCCATACACGCAAATGTAAGTGACAAACAGCTTTTCTCTTTTTACTGTCCGTCATGTACACATTTCTAGTTCACCTGCAGGCTGGTCTCAAAGATGTATGTGAGCAGCAACTAGAGAAATAACACCAGCTTTGACAAGATGGCCAACTGACACATCTGGAATGGAAGATATCAAAAAGAGAAGCTATAATGTAGTCTAGGGCTCTCATCACTGTTGGTGGATCTACTATTTTTAGTTCTGGAGCAAACAAAGTCTGAAGTTACCTTGTCATGCCTCTCAATGTAGAGATCAGCACCATATTTCAAAGATCAGAGGCACAAACTGCCATGAATTTCTACACTAAAAAGTGGAAGTTAGTACCACTAGGGTGAAGCAAACCTAAGTTGCTCACATATGGTGTTCTGAGAAAACAAAACAATTCTCCACTTGCACAATTTGAGAATAATAAGATGTGAATCTCACGGCGGATTTCATGGTTGTTCTAGAACTTTGCCTCACTCTAGACAAAAACTTGGGATATGTCTGCAAGTCATAGCAAAACATTATACAAACACACAAAACTTTCAAGCCTTCCTGACCGAATAAATGCCACCAGGAAGATTAACTTCATAGACAGATGATGCATGAATAGAGGCATTTATTTTAAATGGATTTATCAGACTTTATGACAAGGAGTCCCCGCGGACTCCTAAAGCATAAAAAAAAAACACTTCAAGAAAATACTTAAAACTTCAGGACCATCATCAGGTAGCATATGGCAGCCTGCCACTAATATCAATTATATGCATTTTCATAGAACTCATCAGGAAGTGAAACACCTACTCTTCCACACAGAACAGAGAACGTCTCTTCCACGCAGTTTTCTAATACAGCTGGAATGGTGATCCTCACTGATCCATCACTATCAAGACAAAAGCAATTCACTTATATAATAAATCAGTACCTAGTTATTCTTCTCTGGCCAATTATAGGCACAATTTTGCAGATTCTTTCTAAAGAAAGTTTTGCTTTATCAGACTCTCCCTTCCTGCTGGATGGCTGCTAAACAGCACGTAGAGATCCAAATGCAGTCATCACCATTCCCTGGAAAATCCACCACAAAAAAACACAGTAGATTCTTAGGAATCTTTGACAACAAGAAAAACTACTGAAGCCAAAACTCTCTTGGTCAGACTGGAGCCACAGAGTTCATCCTGACATGTCCTCAGGCCAGGACAACCGCTCAGAAAAATCCTTTAGCCATACACATTGCAGCTACCAGCAGCAGTTTTAATGATTCTTAGACCGTATCTAGCAAATGCAATAAATACAACAGCTGCGGGAGACGATTAAGGCAATAATGCCAGAATGCCAATGGCAGAATGGAAAAAAAAAGCACTCGTCTCCATTTTTTCCTGCAAAGGAAAGGTCTTTCCTAACTGGCCTTAATGTTCGTTCTGAGAGCTTGGATCTTTCAATTTTCTTTATGTTCCCTGCAAGACAACAAAGCATTCAAAGCCAGAGGGACAAGGAGAAACCAATGTGTGTTACAAATGAATCTCAACCCTGGGATCTGCTCCGGAATTCCAATTCAACAGAAATATTAGAGATTCAGAGGAAGATGTTCTGCATTAGTTCTGGGGAACAGCAGCACTGCCAGTGTCAGCACTAACCCTCTTCTGAGAAAAGAGACCATGCTGTTAAAAAAAAGGTTGTCAGCATCTTGCATTCAGGCTTCAGTGATGACCTCAAGATTTATCCAGAAGAGAAACATGGAGCATGACAAGTGTGGATATCTGCACAGCACACTAAGCCCATGCAACTTTGTCAGTAAGCAGAAGTAACCTGCCTGCTCAGCAGCGGCAGATAGAGTCCTGATACTTGATTTCAAACTCCACTCGTCTTGCAATCTGGCAAAAAAAAGGGCAGCACCTTAACAAAGACAAAACAAACAAACAAAAAAAACCCAATATCCCAAAGTCTATGCCAAAATGCATCAAAAACAAATCAAAGGAAGGAGAAAGAGAAGGCAGTAAGTGCGAGATACCAAATACAGAAATGAGGGAAAAAAAAAAAACCACACATGGTCAAAATGTGGCTCTTAAAATCAGTCAAGAGGTTCTCAAAAATATTAGTGAGGCCGAGCAGCGAGAGGAGCTTTCCAGCATCAGCGCGGAGCATAACAAGCGCCAGGACGCCTGAAGAAACCGCATAGTGTCAATGAACACACAAATGGAGAGCTACATGAGCTGCAGAGCTCTTTTACTCCTACAAATGCATCTGTACACTAATGTGAAAGCAGAAGCCCTACACAGGGAAAGCTAAGGTCAGGCTCACTTCTATAGCTATGAGATGAACATTTTCAGCTTTCAGGCACTAGGAGGAGTTTTGTGCTGAGAAAAGCTAAGCAAAACGAGAAGTAACTTTTTTCAAATAATATATTTATAATTATTGATTATTGATATGACAATGTCAATGACATCACATTTTTCTATTTATTCCTTTACTCTAAAAGGAACAGGAATCTCATTGCTGCAGTGATGTACTTCAGGATCTCAAGTGTCTTGGACTCTACTGTAAGGTGCTTGCTGCATGTAGTAACAACGCTCTACTTTGGGAAGGAGAAGTAAGCTTTTCTTATAGATTTCTTCTTAAAAATTAAGAAATGCATCATCAAATTCAGGATTTCTTTGCAACATTGCATCACTCCTTTTTAAAACCTACCTCCTTGCCACACCATAAAACATATAAACTTCCCATTAACCACAGAAGCTAAAAGTACCAAGGGGATTTTTTTTTTAAGATTTTGTTTTGTAAATAAGCAGCATTTTCACTTTTTGTCAGATGGTCTTTTTTTGGCTTTGTTTTATATAGCTACGCACTTCAGCTAATTTTCTTGTGAGGCAAGGATAATGTCTGTTTTTGTAAAAGTCACACTAATGTGTTAGATAATTTTAATTTCTTACAGTTGCAATGGGAATAACAGTCAAAAAGGTATTTTTTGAATTTTGTAACAGAACTACCCAAAGTTGGTTCCTTTCATGATACCTTAGGCTAGAAGGACTGTTGCCTATCATGCCAACTGAAATCTGAGTATTTTCTTGTACTGTACCTAAATCTCATTTCTAATAGTAATCTCACAGTAATCTGTGAAGTGACATGAGTGTAGGAGAGTATTTTTGTCCCATACTTCACAAAACTAACTGCTGGTTTACAATTACTTATCATGCCTTCCAATCCTGGTAACACCACCCACTTCATCACTATCTTTACTAAAATACAGAAAGAGATTATCTGTGACCATTTAGCAATTACTCATTCACACATTTTAGTGATATAGTCCCAAAAGTTTTATTGTAGCTTGCGAGTTTCCTCCCTTTAATAATAATAATAAAAAGTTCTTCAAGTCAATATATCTATTAGTAAGCAATCTGACTGAACAGCAGAATTTATTAGGAGTTGGGAGAAACAAAATTAAGACTGTTGAACATTTTTTATTATTATTATTTTAATAATTCCTGCAAAATAGCTTTGTTTTTTCTTACATACTAATTTAAAAGCCCAAAAAATTAGTGATGCATACTCTTATTTGAATAAGAATAAAGAAATAAAGGGAAAAAATGAAGTTTAGTAGAAATAAAAGAAAAAAAGAAAAAGTTGATCGTAGAAAAAGATCCAAGGTGTGGACATAAGCAAAGGGCTGAATTCAAACCACTCATTTTGGAAAATACACTGCCCCAAAGCTGGATCTACATCTCCTGTACAATATGTAAGGAGATGCAAATGCTTCATTGACTGCATGGTAACCAAAGGAATTACATAAAACGCTTCCTTTAGAGAAGGGCATGCATGGATACATTGGGAATTTGGCAATTAAAAATGAAGATACTGACTGATTTTAAATATTTTCAAGATTAACTTGCTCTGCATAACAAGTATGCTAAATTATGCTTCTGGGCATCAATATTCTGTTTTAACAGGCATTCAGGTAGCCTGTCTGAGAGAGATCTTGTTCAATTAATTCTTCCTTGTTGAGAACACACAGATCACATTTTCCCAACTAAAGAAACTATAAAAAGGATCTGCTTCCATTTTCATATTGTTTCTAGAGAAAAGCAAGTTGCAAAGACCTGAAAACTACTCTCCTACCAACTCAAAAGGGCAATATAATTTTCATATAAATTAAAAACAAGTATCAACCACAAAGAGAAAGTTTTCCCCAAACTATTCCATTTTACCTTAAAATAGTTTAACTTCACATGTAAAACAATACAGATTTAGAATTAAAAATGAAAAAATGATACATACACGCACACATGACAGGAATTGAGAGTACAACATAAAAGTGTTTAAGAATATGATGTTACTTGTAAAAATACTAGCAAAGTCAAAACATCACCAGGGAAAAGTAGCATTTAGTTTTTTCACAAAATAACATCCAATTCCTCCCCCCACTCTGTAGTCAGGGAGTTTCTTCCTTCCCCTTATTCACAAGTTAGCACTAGTTTTAGTAAGTTTTTCTTAGAAATTACCTATGGATGCAAAGAAAATGATGGCAAGAAAGTCACGTATTGGTTCAATACAGGACATAATCTCCTCAGTAACCATGTGACCCTGAGAAGAGATCAGAGCTCCAGCTAAGAAGCATCCCAGCTCCATTGACACATCCAATAGCTCTGTGATCTGTCAAGGAATAACAGAAAATCTATTGCCATTCTCTTGCCCCAAGTGACTTCATATACCATTTTGCAGTGAAATTATACAGCTATACATTATATTAAGTGCAGCAAATTATTACTTTTTTAATTTCAAAAACAAATAGAATTCAGCGCATTTAAGTGTTCTACAGTAATGTATTTATCCCAAAGAAACAAAAAGCAATTTTCTTTTCATATTACCTCCTTCCCCACAGAAGCTAAACCAAAATAACAAAATCTCTTAATCTACATTGTAATTCTTTTTGTCACTCATAAGAATAGCACTTGATTTCAATAAAAAGAAAGAGCTTCTAACAGCTTCAGAGGCAGCATTACATAATTGCATTATTTTCACAGCCTCGATCTTTTAATAACAGTGTATTTTCCAACAGTCAATAAAAGCAGACATTGGGATGGAGGGAATCAAAACTTTACTTTGGGAGAATAGTCTCGATTCAGCAAAACACTTTGAGACATAATTCATGTTTTATAATTGTCAATAGGGGTTAAAAACAAAATTCTGTGCTTTACTAAACATGGATGGATTCAAGCATGTAAACTGCTGATCTGAAGCATAGTATCTACTTGAAAGAACTCACACTCTTTATTCTTTCTTTTATTTGTGTATGGTATTAGAAAGGAAAGGTGAAGCGTGTAAAGAGTCTAAACTCCTAAAAATAAATGGCTCAAGAAATGCTTTTGACAATTAAAAAAGTAGGCAGCACTTATTACTAAGCATAAAATATGCTTTAAAACAATTACTTTAAAACCACGCTACTGCAGTCATCTTGCTGAGAAATGACAAAGTTATTAATATTAATAGCACACTTTAAACTGAAGCCTTATTTCCATACTAATTTAGAATAAGCAACAATATATTACTGTACATTTATGGACAACATTCAGCACATCCTGAACAGTGTTATACTGTATGGTATGAAGCCAAAACTCAAGTGACTTGAACTAATGGCAGAGAGCAAAAGAAATGATAAACAAGTCATTCCAAGCAGTGCATAAAATGCTATCTAAAAATAAAACCCGTCTTTTGCAATTTTTTTTAAAGCACTAATGTCCAAATGCTCATTGCATAACTCCACTTATGCTCATAGTCCTTAATTTATTGCAAGACATTTTAAAAAATTGAATTAGATCTGTCAAATTGTGCAAACAGTTGCTGATCAGGCAAAACCAATAAAATATCCTTATAATCCATTCGGACTACTACATAAAATCTGTCACTTTGCATACGCTTAGAATTTAAAAAGAAAAAGAATTTCAGTTCAATTTAAGTGGTAAGGTGCTCTTCACAGCCATCTCAAATTATTAGAGGGGAGATGGAAATTTATATGAAAGGCTTTAAATCATCAGAACAAGACAAAAATACGTTTCCTATTACAGAATATTTCTTGTAAATTCTTTTTCACAATCTTATCATTGTATTGTAAAAGTCACACACTCTAGATTAAGATCCTAAAACATTCTACTATTCACCTATAAACCCCTCACATTTATACATTATCAGCTCCAGGTGAAAGTACTTATACTTGTATTTTAAACATTCACATTTAGATGATTAAGTTGCCATTTAAGAAGGGATTTACAATCTTTTTTATTGGAACTGCATAACACTGTGAGTATCTCTGTTCAAGCAAGGCACAATTTAGGGATGAAAAAATATACTAAGTGCTTGTTCAGAAAGTATCAACCTAAGGAGAGCAAACAATACATCCACATGGTTTGATCCCACAGTGAAAAGGCTGCCATCCCCAGCATTTTGGGCAACCTAAGTCAAAGACAAGTTCAAGGACACAGTGGGTAAACTGAATTTTGCCATCTTTTCTCTGTCCTCTAGATATTACATAACCTCGAGTTTACAAAGTATGTTCTCTCCACAGAGAAAAATCTATAGTGGATGAGACACATGCACACACACTCTGGAAAGGGCTTGTTTTATTGGCAGCAAAGATTCTTATATAAGCAAGACTGGGAAAGTATTTTGCATTTAGGACTCTCTCTCTGTGCTTGCATTTGTTTTTACATAAGAGGGCTCTAACAATTACTGTTTGCAGGGTTGTGCTCCTCTTTCAGGTCCTTTTCTTTATTCCTACATTATAGGAAATGTTTTATTGATTTGCACTTTTATCCCTGTACAATTCAGTTTTCATTTGTTTTTCAAGGTCCCATTTTACCCTGTATTCAGACAGGTCACTTTGCTTTCACTAGGATATTGGACTTTTATGCTCAAATGCTCTACTACAGCAATAAACAGGATAGGAGAGCTATTCTCTGGTCCAGTTGGATTTCAACCATTTGTTCAGCAGCTGTTCTGCCTATAGTCTGTTCTAATGCATGCCTTATTGCTAAATTTTAATCATCATAAAAGCTTAATAAGTAGAGTATGTCAATAACATTAAAGAAATCTTCACTGGAAATAAATGTATAAAAATTTCAAGTATTAATAATCTAAACCTGTGCAAGCTTAAAGAGGAAGCAAAAGCTCAATGAAAATGTAAACTTTTTTAATGAGCCTTGTAAAAACTCCATTCAAGTGTATTTTTATAATTAATGGGAATACTTGAGATTACAGTCCTTCCTTAACCTTCTCCCCTCGGTCAATAGAAAGGGAGTTGCTAAGCACACTGAGTCACAGAGAAGCACTCCAGCAAGCAAGGAATGACATTTGTAGCACGAGAGGAAAAAGTATGCACATTTTCATATAGTACAACAACAACGCCAACTTTATTTACATACTAAAAAGCTGGACAGAAGATATAGCTTTTTCCCTCCCCTTGCTGCCACCATCATGAGTCAACCATAATGCAGTCAAACTGGAAAACACTTTTTCCCCGTTCCTCTTTGTATGCTCATTTATATAAATGTAACTGCTATCCTTCTTGTCAGTTCTTTTTTAATTGCTTAATAATCTTCAGAGCCTTTTCATAAAACATGACAAAACCAAACACTGTTGTTCTATGGATATCTAATAGTGCAGGTCATTATTAGGAAAATGCTTAAAACAACCTTCTTATATTGACTCTGAACACATAACAAGCAGCAGCACACTGGCTGATGTGCCATGTGTCCTTTAGCTCTGCATTGGTACATGCCTTAGCAGCACCACTTTCGTTACCTGTCTTCCATGATCATATTTAAGACCATAACCTAGATTCCACTTTCTATGTCGTGACTGAACAGGATAATCTACTGAAAAGTAAAACACTGGCGGAGGAGTCAGTGAGGATTTGCTATCAGTCTGCCAGCCTTTAGTACCAATGCTCCTCGTACTCAACAAAACCACACAACTGGGTCTCACAGCTCAGCTAGATTTCTGTACTGTTGGCACTTAACCTAAATCTTCCCCTGACACCCCAAGAGGTGCTTATTTAGTTGGGGTGGTTACATACATACTGCGTATATTTATATTTGCAACCACTCCAACTAAATAAGCATTATAAGCATTGATATTTGTTGCATTTCTTTTTCTCCTATGCTATTTTGTCCAGAAGAGGTATATTTAAGATCCAGTTTTAGATTTAATCATTTGCAGGGAATGTTCTTGACAAAGTTCTGGAATACTCTTGACAAAAGAATTTTCAAAAATTGCTTCCACATAGGAAGCTCCTCATACAGCAGAATACAAATCTTACACTAAAATTGCTTATTCTTACCACACAGAAGAACCTCTTTTGTCCTCCCATCTTCCCTATGCCTTTCCACATACAAGTGCAGAATCTGCACTGTTTGGTTAAGAAACATAAATTTTCTTTGGCATCTGATATTTTCATATTGGCAAACAAGAAATATACCATATTACATGTGCTAATGATACAGGTGAATCCCAGTGTAGCATAAACTTAGGTGGAGCCCAGAAATCCAGGAGTAAGTAACAAGTAACTGTATGCACAAAGCAGGAACACCACAATATCATCCTTACTCCTTTATCATGCATTAGAATGGATGTGGCCTGCAGAATTCCTCACGTGCAACACAGATCTAAGATAGATATGTACAAAGTTTTCTCTCAAGCTTTGCAAATGAAGCTGTAGAGTCACTTGTGACTATGGTCACTAAAGCATCTGCTCTCCTATTCATTCCTCGAACTACAAACTGAAAAGCTTTATTGGAATGGCACAAGTATGGAAAATTCCACATGTGATGATAAATATACTGATTTGGCCATCATTTAGGCTGCTTCTAGAAGGAGAAAGACTTTTGAAGGAACTAAAACAGTTCAATTGTTTTCTTACCCACACCTTAGTTAAGGATTAACTTTAGTTAATCCTTTCCAAATACATGCAACATTTTTTTCAAATTAGGTGTTTTCCCCTTCTCATATTTTTATTCCTGACATTAGGGCACGTATACCAGCTGCTGTGTAATAACTTTTACTGCAGTCACTATATCAGTGTCACAAATATCAGGCATCTGAACTAGCTTGCTCAGGTTACATGTAGCATCCTTTGCACTGTTCCCTTTTTATACATTATATACCATCTTCTTTCACTTGAAGAATATATATGTGCTCCTCTACAAAGGTTTCCCATATTGAAGAAGCATGCCATTTTTGTAGTATATATTCAATGAAATACATTCTCTCCCTCAGCTTTGTGGATGCACATAGATGTAGCATCACATACAGAATAAACTTTTAACGTGTTTGATGTGTTCATATGGGTGCAGTACTTCCACATTCACTCAGATTACTCCCTGTAGGCTACATTTTTAATCAAAATGAGACTGTTCCCAGATACCATAATACATTATGCTTTTGCTGTTTTTATTAAGGGCATTTCACAGATACTGTTGTCCACTTGCCAAAGTAAAAACAAGAAAATAATTTGGGCTACTTCTCTTATTAAATGGCACACTTGTTTGAAATACAAATAACTTTTTATAATGATAGCATTTTTATAACCTATAAAATATAAATGGAAAAACTGTCAAGTTATTCTCTCACTAACTTCTTCCTTGACCTTTATCCTGAATAATAACAACTTTTTAGCTCTGTAACAATTACATAAACACCCTAGCAATAAAGGTGTATGAAGATTTTTTGTTTGTTTGTTTTCTTCCTTCGGAATATCTCAGAGGGCACAACAATCTGCAGATCTATGATAAGTGATTCAAACCCACACCATTACCAGGGACTATCATGTTCTATTCTCTAACAGGATAGTTTGCCAGAGGGCTGAAACATGAGATAGAAACCAATGGAAGGATGATTCTGAGTAGAAAAAAAAAGCCCAGAAGAGGTATCAGAACTTACAAAAACGGTTTCTGTCCTGAAGCACTACAATAGGACTCCTAATAAAGTACTATTTTGGCTTTTAAATATTTAACTTTATGCATAGGAATGCTACATTGCATGCTACATTTTACGCAAAATACCCAAACATTAAGGAATTTCTCTCCTTTCTCAACCTATCTGCCACAGAGAAATTATTTTGTAATTCAAATTATGTTAGGAATTTGCCTTTCAGAAAGGTAAAAAAATTCAACAAGTAAGTGTGCACAACCATCACCAGTAACTCAAGACTCATCCTGATTTTTGAATACATGAAGCATACA
The DNA here is from genome assembly GCA_034781795.1 of Crypturellus tataupa. Lineage (NCBI taxonomy): Eukaryota > Metazoa > Chordata > Aves > Tinamiformes > Tinamidae > Crypturellus > Crypturellus tataupa. Next base: position 659,148 of record JAWLRI010000540.1, on the reverse strand, counting down.
AAAAATAAGACTGTAATCATGATTCTGTAAGTGCCTTTATTAAAATTCAGCCTATTGACGTTGAAATCTTATCAACTACTACTCACCTGTGCTGTGGTGCATCAGTCACTTGTGCATTTGGATTTTAAGAATTTTAAAACCAAGCAATTAACCACAGAAATACATGGATATGCAGCAATCGTAACCGTGATGGCTTTTGCAATACTGGTGCACTATAAAACATTTATATTTAAAAAAAAAATAATTTAAATGATTACCGTTAACATAAGGAAGATGAACGCAGATATTCCCAGAATGAGGATTTCTTTATTCCCTTTGCTTTCCGTATGCAACTTGCGATAATATGGTCCTATGAGATAAGTCTTTATAACAAGACATATAAGAAAAACAGCAGCCAGAGAAAAGAGAATTTGGCCAATCAATATCAGTATTCTCAGTATTTCCTTGACAATGCTGAAATAGAAAAACAAACAATCATTTCTTCAAACTGCTCTTGCCCCTAAATCACAGTCACTAAAATGAGACTATCTAACTGAACAGATATTCAAAATTACCATAGCTACCTATTGTAGGTATCCACAGTAAGGTATTTAGATACATAAGCAAACAGCATGAATACTAATTCTGCTGAATACCCAGAATTTATTTCCAGGTTGTTTCAAAATCAGCAAAAAAAATGTTAGTTGAACTGCAGTGTTATTTATCAGGCTCAATAATTCTATTCCATAGTCTTTGATAGAAATATACCTCAAGTGAAAGTAGTAGCTCTGAAGAATTTCCCCTATATTCAACAATTACAAACTTCATTAGCAATTTTAATCTAATTATTGAGTAGGACAAAGGTATCTACAGCAGAAAGAATATTCTCACATAACACTGTAATTACAGATAGTAAAGGGAACTCAGAGAATAAAGCATGCATTTTTCAAGAAACTGACATTTAAAGTGTAGCTTTCTTATACTTCCAATCAACATATCAATTGGAAATGGGGGGCATACATACAGTAATTTCTTTACCTGGAATAGGTGCTTGCTCCTGCTTGAATGAGTGTAGGCATAACAGCTATAAATAAACCAAGCTGCACATCCTGCATCACCAACATGCCAAGTAATACGCTGCTGTAGTCAATGTCCCCTGTACACAAAAAAAGGGAAGTAATTGAAACATGTATCAGAATCTACGAATGCTTTTAGTGCTCATACCTAGAAATATCTTCATCAAAAGGAGGCTAAGCATGGTTCTCAACAAAGTGAGAACATTCAAAACATTCAAATTTTTTCATCATTAGGTAAACCACATCTATAAAATATTCACACCATGCTTCTGCTATACAATAAAAATATAGCCTTTGCATAGCAGTTAAGCAGTAGTTATGCATTTACTGTAATTTCTGTATTGAAAACTCAGTGTACAGCATAGTTGGCATATGTAATTCAGCAAGAGGTGAAATGTGTAAAATACTTTATGTGAATATAATGAGTAATATAGTAGTATAATACATCTGAATAATATAATTGATATTCACTGGAATATAAATTTTCTAAAGATCTAAAAAAGCCTTAATGTCTCAAACGTACAGCAGGTTCAAGGGGAAGAATTCAAGTTGGCAAAACTTTTGAAAAGAAGAATTTATGAATCATTCAAGAAGCTGGCAACTGAAAGGACTTGAGACGACCCACGTTGGTCTTAGTTTGCACAAAAAAAAAAAAAAAAGCAAATTCCTTCAGGTAGCTCTTCTGCCGTGATGACAGACTGGTAGCAATGGTGTAATTTGCTAACTTCTTAAAATAGTAAGAATTCCAGACTTCAATTCATGACACTGGTCAGTGTTCAAGAAGAATGAATCCTTGTAAATCAGGCTTGACTATGTTTATGAAAGATAAACAAAAACAAATTTGATATTAATATTACAAAGCTTAGCTATTTTAAAGTTTTATTGTACATTCTATAGTACTTCACTGTAGATTTTACAGTAGTCTATTTAAAACATACCTACCTTCTTTATCTCCTCGAACACTACCTGCAAGGAATCTTGACACCAACGGGGTGCTTGATAAAGACAAACAGGTGGAAATAAAGACACTTTGTGTTGGTCTAATTTGGAGCAAGTGTCCCCATAATAAACCAAAGGCAATCATCAACACTGTCATGTAGCAGGGTCCTTGCAGAGATATCTTCCATACCTTGAGAAGAAAACAAATTCCTCTTATAAATATAAATCTGAAATTTTTCTCAATGGCATCTTAGAAAGCTTTTAAGTGCAAATAATCAAAAATGCATGGTTTAAGGTTGCAGTGCTTGTCCACAGAAAGAACAGGCTCTCATTCTATACATTCTACAACTGTAAAGCTATTATAGATACCACAGATTATATTCCATTCCAGGACTCATTACTCAAAATTGACAAATTTCCTGGAGCAAAAAGACCAGCAAATCAAGGGTGAAAGGCCCAATATGAAATGAATTATATAAATGCCAAATTGAAAAACAATTATTTAGTGTGATTTCAATAATAATAAAAACAAGTAGGCATATTGAGGACCATCATCAATACCAGCAGTCGACTCCATAGTGAGGCACACACAACTTTCAAATGCTTTGCACATCAGCATCAGTTTAGGTATCACAATTTAGGATCACTTCAATTACTAAATGTACTAAAAGATTTTTGACATAAGGCAGATTAAAAATAGCAGTTTAAGTGGAATGCTTGTAAACTTTAGTATATATTTCAGTGAAGTCTCTTATAGTCTCATGGACTAATCACCACCAATTTAGGGACAGATCACACAATGCATGTACACTTTTAACTGTGGAAAATCCATCTGAAAAAAATATGTAAATATGTACATGTAAAAATTATAGCTTTTTTAAAAAGCACTGGAGGGTGGGGTTTTTTTGTTTTGTGTTTGTTTTACTAAAACCAAGAGGAACTTGTCTCTTTTTGCTGGATCCTGATGGACACAGCATAATATTCCATATTGTATCATCACCCTTGCAGAATCAGTTTATTATCCAGTACAGTATGTATCAACTCACTATGTAGCATTTGAAAACAACTGGCAAAACGTCACTGGACACTGCATCACAACAACTGAATTGCATGGACAGCAAAGATTAATTGCAATAAATTGCATGAGAACTTTCTAGCAATCAAACTGTTTATCTAAAATAAAAAGAGATAGTAATGATTTTTTGGAAGCATCAGGTAAATAATGCATCCTTTTCTTTGCAAAGATTTATGGTGAAGAAGTAAATATCATTTGAGTCTTTTATTAAAAAGTTATCCTGCAATGTTATAGACAGAGTATAAAAATATGAAGCAGTACTGACTACAGGATTCAATTCCTAATGTTCAAGTTAGGTAGAAGCATTGTAAGGAAATACCTTTCTTAATCTTTCAGGAGAAAATTCCAGACCAACTAGAAAGAGAGTGAAGAATACACCAAACTCTCCTAATGTCTCCACCTGTACAATAGACTATTAAAAAATAAAATAAAAATCAGTGCATAGTAGTGTACTTTCAACACAGATTACTAGTCTACTTTCAATACAAATAATTTATTATGTTTCCATAGGTTTTTCACACCTACTGGTCTTATGACATCAAAAGTTCCCTCAGTGTGTTGAGGAAATGTGGTTCCCATGACATGGTTGCTACTACACAACTTGTTTGAACAATGCTATTCACCCAAATGCACATGTTCTTACCTAAAACAGGGTAAGTTTTATTGTTTGTGCAACATAAATACAGTGGAGTTTTTTGTGTGCATTATTAAATGCCAAAGCTACATTCTAGGAGTTAATCCTGGAGAGCTATTCTCTCCATCCTGTAGACTCCATGCATTTATCTCTCACGCCAGGATGGTGGAACCATCAGCCTCTCCTCCTCAGAGAAAAGTACAAGCCCGTGAGACCAGGAAAAGCAGATGCCTAATATTTCTTTTCAACATATCTACAGTCCAAAGGAGAGGAAGACAGAAAATATCCTTGATCACAGAGAAGCGGATATGGGGAACAGCTCCCACCGGATGAGAATCTTCCTGCCTCTGCAGTTCCTCCCACACTCCACATTTTTAAGAAACGCGGAGGACTATAGGAGATAAAACACTAGAAGAGACCCAGTAAACACAAATAAGTATTATCCAGAAGTATAACGGTGAATCACAGCTCCATGAGAAACCGCCTAAAGAAAACTCCCTCATCTCTGTTCTGCCCCCTCATCTTCATCAGTGCAAACATCAGTGAAAATCCACTCCTGAATCTCTTTCTGATGACAAAACCTTGTTTCTCCATCTAAGCAGTCAAGCTTTCCTGATCTTCTCAACCCAGATACTGCAAACTACACAAAGGTTATTTAACCTCACCTTTTCAGAATAAAGTCTTATCAGAATATGAAATGACAGGGAATTTTTAGTCTTCTTGCCTAAAACATGACTGACAGAAACCTGCAATGTCTATTCATTCCCACTTCCTTTTGAGCTTTTTGGTTAACCAAAGAGCAGAGTTTCCAAGGTATTAAGTCCCAACCAGCTATGTGGACATCAATGACACAAAGACATTTTACCTAACTTCACGTTAAACATGCAGCCTTAACATTTGTTCCTTTTTGCCTGCTGGCTAAACAATCTCTTAATGCAAAACAGACCACGAAGCAAAACACGTGTAACCTCAAACCAACCGCAGTCTCCCCTGCTCCTCATTCAGCTAGTAATCAGGGTACACGTGATGGAGCTAAAAAGGTTCAGGAGATTTCAGAAATGTGAGGAGGACTGGAAAAGAACCAGGGTTATTAGGATGAGTGGAAGAGACGCACAGATGTAAAATAACCCTCTAGGAAGCCAAGCTATGGTACTCAGGGAACTACTTTTTTCAAACACCTGCACTGCTGTCAGTATTGACTTTTGGCAAGTTTTTGAGTATTTGACATCTTTTCTCAATTTGGCTCCAAAACATGATGCTTTATGATAGAAGCAAATAAAAAATACCTGTTAAAAAATAGTCCTTCATCTTTCAATTAAAAAAAAAATGGAAAAAAGAAAAATTAGAAAAAAAAAAGTGATTCAAAGAATTTCAAGGTCCCACTTTACATGGGTCAAAGTTTGGGATTTTTTTAAAAATACAATTGAGCTTAGCAGTACCATATTCTTCTAAAATATTCTTAAGGTTTTTGATAAATTAAACCAGTTAAATCATAGCAGTTACCTTGATACTATTTAATCCTGATGGTCCTAGAAGAACTCCGCAGATGATATACCCGAACATTGTTGGCAATCCTATTGCTGTGCACAGCCAGCCACATGGTAAAGACAACATTCCAATTGTCACAATATCCTGTGTATAAGATTTACAAATGTGTTAATAGAAAGATCACAAAGATGTAGTGAAGTTAGACTTTCATCCTCCAAAGAAAAATGGTACTGGGTAGAACCTGTGAGAATTAAACGTTAAACATCCATGATCTAAGCTGTTGTAAGCATAAACACTGCAGTTTTGTAGATGCAATATACTTTAAACAAAATTGTGAAACAGATCCACAAGAATCCTAAACCATTTATTCTTTACCAAGAATGGATACAATAGAAACATTCCTGTGTATTTTCCAGCCTCAGTTTCCTTATCACAAGACATGTATTGATAAATACTCTCATGACAATATGCAAGCTCATTAAAAAGAGCTACTGCCAGGTCTGGTAACAGAGTACAGTTAGACAGCAGGAGGGATGCTGCCCCACAGGTATAAGAAGTTAAATAGAGAGAGTGGAGTCATGTAGCACGTATGTTTAAAAGTCACAAACCTGGGAGTGAGGAAAACATTAGCCAGACCACCAGAGGAAGGGGGAGCCATGAACCCTAGGGAAATTCTACAGGGACAGACGCTGAAACTGTGTGAAGCAGTACTGGCATGCAAACAAGTGGCAGTGAGTCACTCTGCAATGAACGACAGGAGCATCCCTCAAATGATTACCTTTATGAAATGATGATCAGCACGAGGAATCGTTGAATCTCTGGGTTTTGTAAGGATGTACTGATTGTTCTGGGAATCAATAAGCATACTTAGGCCTAAGTCATCTTCCACTTCCCTTTTTGAAGCATTTCTTTTGGAGTTCGCTTCATCTTCTTCAACCCTTAAAACTGCTTCAAAGTTAACACCTCTTACCTTCAAGAAAAACAAATAGCAAAAAAATGTGTCAATGAAGTATACAGTAATAGAGGAAAAGACTACTAGCTGTGCATGAAGTTTTTCCAGAACACATTAAAGACAAGTAGAAATACTACAGTTCAGGCTGGGAGAAATTTTATCAGACTCTTTATCAAAAAAAAAAAAAAAAATCATAACTGAAAATGCAACTTCAGTCTCATAATCTGCTTTACATTTTAAAAATTAATCACAAAAGCATCATGTCTCTAAGAAGTCTGGATTAAAATGTAACATTTTGAACATTTGAACAGAATCAACCAGAGATTAGAAACAGATAGTCAGTTCACAGAAGTCAGATAGCGACTATACTTCCATTTAAGAAAAAAGTCTGCAATCTGTAGAATCGAAGGGGAGAGGATGAAAACTGTTGCTACTTAGCTGTCCTAAAGCACACTCAACAATGAAATCATTTCTCTGTCTTGTACTTAAGTAGGTAGGTTAATGTTAATGCAGATTCTCACAATATTCAGAAATTATTCTGATTATTCAGAAACTATTCATATTATTTCTTCCAGGTTCTTATACTATTTCATTCCAATGACCAACTAACATCTTACTTTTCTGGATCACCTTATTTTGCTTGTGCAATTCCCCAGTTGTAAAATGACATGCAGTCACATGTGCCAACTACAAAATATCCGCCTATTTGCCTTAGTTGAGTCGAGTCCCCTGCACCTTGCATAAAATTGTTAAGATAAATATTGCATTTTCATATATATTTCATATAATATTGACATTTTACTTGTAGGTTTTGTGCTTTTCTTCACTCCATATGTTTTTAAAAGGCCGGAACTTCTTATCATAAAAATTAACTCTTCCTCTACTTATGTACATCATGTAATATGATGGACCTCTAAAGAATGGGAAGTCACTAAGAATCACATGGGGAGAAGAAATGTAGAATCTGAAACAAATTCTGAAGCCTGCATAATTATTTAGAAATAGTTAGAATTATTTAGTTTCCTTCTCATACATTATGAAAGTTATCTTTTCACCATTTTTTGCTGTTTGTTTTTGTTTTGTCCCGTCCTCCCCCCCCCAACCTGTCTTGTTATGTCTATTCTGTTTTTATATCCCTAAGCCTCCCACTTACCAGGCTATTTTACATTTCAGAAAGGAGTGTCCATTGTTCGGTGTTAGAGCCCAAACTGGACATTTTCAGTGTTTTCAGCTAAGGGGAGGAGGCAGGAGCAGCTGCATGCCCTGCACATGCAAAGCATTCTCACAGCACTGCCACAAAGAATGGTTTCCTGGCAGTCAGGGAACAAGCAGAAGTGTTTCTGTGCAGAACACTCAACAGGTTCCCTATGCCAGTGCTTCGGTTTTGTCACCTCTGCTCCTGATCCCCATTCCCCAGGATACTCCAGGGATATCAAAATAGGGCTCCGAGAACAGAGTTAAATGTTGGTTCTGCAATTTAAAGCACCCTCTAAACTGACTTTCACATAGGAATTAGCTCATTATTTAGTGCAGCGTCCTCATACTGCGGGTGATTATTACTTCTGTTCCAGTATCTTCCTGAGAATTTAAACTCAGGATTGACATCAATGGCAATGTTCAATAAGCAAATTAAAAAAATATATAAATACGTATGTTTTGAATATATGCATTGAAGCATTTTCTTTGAAATCCTGGAATTCTAAATTAATAAAAGACTTGTTACATGTCCCTTTGTACTTGGTAGCTTTTGGATGTGGAACCTTAACTAAGCTTCTCTGTATCAAAATTTAAAATTATCATAGCAAGGGAAGTATCAAGAGAAGATACTATAAGACTATGGCAAGTACAATAAAGTCCTGATTTTTTTTGTGTGTAGTATATATACAAAATGAAATATTGAATAGATATTATGAGGTATATTTGCTTTACTAAAGAAAAAAGGAAACAAAGATGGAACATGATGGGAGAGCAGGAATAGACGACACAGATTCAGGTGAGCTTTTACAAACTGATGAATTTGGAGACATAATGGAAAAAGATCTTATTTCCTAAAAACAGCAGTTCCTGCAAGTGAGCTGTATGTGGCAGAGTACAATGTATAAACACTGTTCTCTTGCACTAAGGGGACTAGCTCATATTTTTTTGTTCTTTTTATCTATTACATTCATCCTTGGTTATACTTTTAATGAGAGCTTCTCATTAATCTCTTGTTGAGATTAATCAATAATCTGTTATTGATTACTCTACTAGACCTTCTTTGTTCTACTGTTCTGGTTTAGGAGAAAATATGTTAACTGTTTCTTGCTAAACTGAGACCTGAGCAGTCCTCCAGTTATCACTTCATTATCTCTCCTCTTTCATGAACCGAGGCACAAATACACACTCACACCAAAAAACAGCTACATTGGTGAACAAACTCTGCATTGACCTTCCGTCAATTAGCAAATCAGCAGGGATGCTGCTTGTGCTGGTGCAGCTGGCCTCAAAGCGTGCTGTTATACCTTGGAGTAACAGAAGAGGGCTCTCCAACTGGCTCTTCCCTATCCAGTGCGGGGCAGGGAATCCTGCGAGACAGGATTACTACTACGTGCAATAGCAGCAATCTGCTAGATGCAAAATAAAAAGCTACCTTCTCTCAAGAGAAGACAACTGCAAAAAGAGCCTGGCTCTCTATTAGGGAGATTCTTCCTCAGCAGAGGTATGCTGGCCTCCAAATTCAATCTGCAAATCAACCAAAGCCTTTCAAGGGCAGAAATAAAATTGCAATCAACACTCATGAACAGGACTGATTCAGTCAGTCTCCTACGAAGACACCGCAGCAGTCAGAAGCAAACTGCTGTACATCCAGCTCCCAGTGCACACAGCGTTACCCGAGAAACTGTCCACCATGCAAAATAAAACACAATCAACAGCTCAAATACCCCACTGGACTGAAAGCAGAATCAGAAAGGAAAGAAAGCAACACAACAACACATTTCATGGTCTTACCTTTATCAGTATATCTTTTCCCAGACTGAAAACCTAACTGCAAGAATTTTTGTTCTCCCATAACTTTCTCAACAAAATGAAAGAGAAAGGAAAAAAAAAAAAGTGACAACTATGCTTGATTTCATAGCTTCATACCCTGCAAGTCTATATAGTATAGTCCCCACAGCTACCAAAGAGATGTCACAACTTTCACAGGCTGTATCAGAGAGATTAAACACACTTGTCAAAATGCGAAATGGCAGTTGTATGGAGGACTTCTAAATAGAGAAAACAGTGAAATCACTAACAAACATATGGTTGACGATTCCTGTTACTTCATTTCCTAACAAGGAAACTTGATATTAAATACTTTTTTCTGCAGAAATGTAAGCTCAAACATATAAAATCAACATGTTTTACAGCATGCTAAAATCTAAACAAACATTGAATGTGAAGAGAAACATCTCTACAATGCTAATATCAACTTAAAAGAAATGTATGTGAATGAAAAGACTACTTACAGATTTGTTGTCATCAAAAGCATGTTCTTCTATTTCTTCCTCCAATCTATCAGCTGCCTTCCTGACATCTTCAAGAATCTCATCAAGTATTGACAGGCTTTTGTTCTGATGTTGCATATTCTTAAGGGCTTCAACCTGATGTTTCTCTGCTGCTAAGAGTTCAACATATTCCATTTCTTCCTGTTGGATTTTACAACACATACATAAAGAGCTAGCCACACCTCTGAGCAGGAAAACATTTGACCTAAGGGTAACTTCTGTTGACACAAGAGATGTAACAAGAAAGGGAATTACGAAAGCAATATAGATGTTACAAGAGCATTTGAAGATTGCTTTTGCTTGTACCAATTTACAGTGAGGAAAAGGGGTAGAAATGAAACAACACAAAACAACCTTCGCAACATTATCCACCAATGAAATTCTCTAAACCATTAAACAGTACAGCTACCTCACAAACACTAACCAGAAAGAAAAAAAAAGGCCACAAAATGATTAATTTGAGGAACACTCTGAAACATTTCAGAGACGAGTAAAATTCAGGATTCAATACTTTAGTAGAGAAGCGCAATAAACTTGAAAGGATGCCTTTACTAACTACAACCATCAAACAAATTGGAAGGCAAATACAGTGAAGCTCAACTTCATAAATCTTTCCATAAACAGGGGAAGAAATCTGTTTATGTTTTATAAAACACAAAAACTGAGGAAACAGCTAAAAAAATAGAAGGCTGAGAAAGAGCACAGGTTATAAATCAAGCACTTTAGGTGAGGTTCCTGTTTATATTGCCCAAGAAGCATTTTTCCATCGGAAACAGGATACTTGACTTTGTCCATCTTTCAGTCTTGGTTTCTTACAAACTTGCACTAATGATTTACAAATTTTTTTCTGGGTTTTGAAAGTAAGAAGAAATACTAACATGATCTGATATGGTATAAAAATACTCTGACAGCTTCCCTGATAAACTTATGTTTTCTGGGACATCTGTAGATGTCTACAACTCTGAATGTCTTACATTCAAAAAGAGTGAACTGAAAAACAAAAAGTTTTACTTACTGATCAAAGAATAGGCTTAGGACTACTGTTTCTATATGGTTATCAAAGCAGTAATTTAATACTTTGTGACTATAATTTGTTGGGGCAAAGAGAAACATAAGATGCCTTATTTCGCATGCTGAGATTCCCTTAAAGATGTGCTAATCAGAATAACTACAAAGGAGCCAAGGAACGCACCATGGCTTGCTCCCTTTCAGTTGGATTCAGCAGACTGTCAGGATTTGGATGAGATGGCCCCCTGGTTCTTTCAAAAAGCCAAACTCAGGACCAAAGGAAGCACGAGCTGGGCACTTAACACAAGCAGCCCCTAGGTTAGGCTGAGCTGCCTTTATCACCACTTCAAAGTCACTAAAATATCCAGCTAGAAAGCAGGCAAAACATGGGTCTCCTTCAGATTTTGTATTCTCTCTGCCCACATCACACAGTAGTTTTACATACTCTGGACACCGAAAACAGCCCTATGATGACCGATCCTTAAACAACTGAAGTGGCTCCTCTTCCACAGAAGTTCAGGAATGAACACTTTTCTTCTGAAACACGCATATCATTCAATCAATTCCTTGACACCACGGCAAGAAAACACTGAGAACCACCCTGTAGCTGTGGCTTAGTCTTTCTAACACTCTGAAAGTCAGGGCTGCACTTCAGGGTGTGATGAATACTCAGGCTTGCTGGCTTTTGTCTATTGATGTTTAGAATTACCATAGCTATGCTAGCATGATGAAAACTGCTCAGTTCTCAGCATGACAGGAGTTAGAGAAAATATAACTGTTGGTGTGCTTCAACCAACATCAACCACTTTGATTCTTATGCAAGGTATAAGCAACAGTCAAGTCATGCCCTTGTCCTACCTCTGATGTTCTCCATTACCAGACATTTAAACAGAGACCCAGATTGAGGCATGGTCTCTCTCCTCAGTCAGGAGCAACTTACAGTATGAGATGGATTTAATAATGGGCTTTTCCTTCAAAAATGGATTGGGTTTTGAGTGGAAGGGTGTTGGATTAGTTGTATTTTGATCAGTTGACACAAACTTGATGAAAAAAAATGTAGAAGCAAACTGCAGAAAAACAAAGCTCTAATATAGCAAGAGGTTAGCTTCCTTGGGATAGCAAGATAGAAGAGCTTTGAAAATTTGGAAACCTTTGAGTTGGAAGTTCGTTTAACTAAGGAGGACAACTCCTTCCATAGCCTGTCTGTCTTCATTAGCGCCACAGTACAGAGGGAGACGACCAGGCAGAACAGCATCCAGGAACAAGACCAGCTTTCCAGGAGATGCTGCTTCACATTAAGCACAGGTAACACAGTGCAAATATTGCTGTGCAGTTGATGCTGGGATTGGAGACATCTGAGCACAAGCTGAACAGCACTTAAAGCAAGATGAGGATCCTGAGCTAAACAGGGAGCACCTAGAAACACACAGGCAAGACTGAGTAAGAGTCTGGGGCAATACTATTTGCTGTTTTTCTCTACTGTTCAATAAGGGGTGAGGAAAGCAAGTACAGAGCAGCATGCCTCTTTGCTGCATGGGGGGAGCGTTGTCTTTTCCATCAATTACTGAGTAGCAGACACCAAAAAAGTTAGAAGGTGATGAGAAGTAGGTAGAATGTTGTTGCTTCTTCCAGAACCTTAATTCCGTTTTCTTGAGCAAAGGAATACAGAAGCAGTTTCAATATTTCCTCCTTCTTCCCTGTCTACATGAATGATTTTTGGTATATTTTTCTTAGCAGCAGAACTAAGATGAAATATGTTTCCGACACAAAATACTTCCAAACGCTTCAATTTTACAGGAATAAGAAGGTAAGAGTTTAGTCCTCCTGCCAATCGGTTGTATTTTTCACACAGTCACTCCTTAGGGAAAACTGAAAGGATGTCTTTGAGTATCCAAATAAGGTAAACATTACAATTAAACAAACTGAGGGAAAAAAAAAAAAAAAAAAAAAAAAAAAAAAAAAAAAAAAGAAAGGAATTAATGTCTGTCTTTCCACGTGAGAACAAATCATAACAAATTTATCCCATATAATTTTAATCTTTGCAGCATGTATTTCCTCTGCATCTACTCCTTTATTTCATCTTATGTAACAAATTGTGAGGCTAGGACAAAGAATATTTTATTTAAATAATCATGCAGATGCATAAGAAGGAGGGATATAAAAGACTGCTGATTCAAGTCCCTTGGTATGATATACAAAAACAGTCCACATGACCTGTGGAAGCAAAGCTTTGACAGGACATGTGCCTAAAACAGCACCAGCATTTCAAAATAAGAAAAATCAAGCAGCAGCATTCAACTCTAGAGGTAGATTACTCCAGGAGCTGTTTTACAATAACATTTTTGTCAAGAAGTAGGTAAATTGGAAGGAAGGTCTTCGCTTTTCACAGCACAGAGCTCTCCAGACCCCCAAGTCTGCAGCTGAACTTTTGTTCCCATCACAATTCACAGCACACCGTTCTTGCGCACAAGAGCCTCTTGCCATCTTCAACTGTTAACACTACAGGTCTCTGACACAGATACTCCTAGATTCTCCTAGCTCAAATATTATACCCCGATTACATCCCAGTTATATCCTTTCCGGGAGAGGGGGAGGGGGAGAGGGAGAGGGAAGGGGAGGCTATGTAAAGAACAATTTAAATACCAAGTCAATTCAGAAAATATTTTCTCTGAATTAGAGATTTTTCTATACATACTCTGAGCATACAAAAGTAGAGCAGTCAGAAGCAGATGGTGCAAATCCTATTAGGTCTGCACTGACACACACACCCAAACTTTCTGCAAAGTCCTTGTACTCTCCAGTTACTCGTCTGTGATTTCCTGGTAAAACAGTTTCAGTGAACTTTTCTTGGGAATATGATTTTTGACACTTGTGCTTCTTAGGCTACAAGTACTAGATAAGAGATGATTGCGTTGTTTATTTTGCACGTCCATTTTACTCACATCCGTGCAAATTGGGAAAGAAGAGATAAGCGGTCATTCTGTTCATATTAGAGACTTTGGCTGAGAAAGTCTCATTTACAGTGGCCATTTTGCCACTATTTTGCCAATAGTGGCCAATAGTCATTTGCCAATGACTTCATATTGTTTGGATAATCCCACTACTGCTGTATGCACTGACTCACTTCTCATATTTGCTTTCATTTAATATTTGACATAAGTCTTGTGATCAGCTTTAGCTTTACTTGAAATTACCATTGCCTGTACTGAACTCTATTACAGAATTTCTGCTTTTACTATGGAGAACAAATACTTGAAGCTTTGCTCAAACTCTATTTTAAATCGTAAAAATATTGCAAGTTCTTCGTAGAGCCACCTTTTCATTATATATCATAATAAATTTAATAAATTTAAAAGCACAAGTAGCACATTAAATATTCTAGTAATCAACATAGGGCTAAAAACTAACCTTAATTGCAGCTTCTCTTAAGGCTTCCAGTCTCTGTCTACTGCTTTCTTTCATATTGACAACATCTTTGTAATCACCTTGCAGAGCTCTCTGCAGGCCATGGATTGCTTGAAAGACTGAGTTTTCACTTTCATTTAGCTCCTTTTGGAAAATTTCGAAAGTGTGCACCTGAAAGAGCTTCTCTTCATCCGACAGGCCTGTATCCTTCTCCACTGCTCTTATAGCATTCTTGAGTTTGTTGAGAACAACATTCTTCTGGCGAAGGAGGCCAGAGAGTTTTCTGCAGCTCTCCAACACCCACTGCTTTCTCTGGGTGACAACAGCTCCTTTCCCACGATGCAGCTTGATCGCATGCTTTACCACATCTTCGCGTTCTCCAGGATTCGCTAAGTGGCCACAGAGCAGCGAACTAAGCGTCCACAGGGAAACAAAGCCAATGGCCTGCATGCTTCAGTTTTTATTGCTGCTGCTAGAAACCAACAAGCCGGAACAGCTCAAAGCTTCCTGCTACATGGCTTCTGCGGCTCCAGGGCAAATCCCATGCTGCAAGACAGCACCAATGAGTTATCAACAGGATAATGTTCAGCCACTCAATGAAGCAAATTAGAAGGCAAGCTGAAGACTTCATTCTGCACTATGGCCTTTAAGAGTAAAGGTGTGCTCTCCTTCAGCAAACAGCCAAAGACAACAAATAGTCCAAGGCTAGTGATAGATTTTTGTTCTCCCTAGCCATCTATTTTCTAAAGATCACCTTGCTTTAAGAGGCACAATAACGGGAAAGCTTAGTTACATCCCACAGTACTCATTTGTTACTTTTTTTGCATAACAAAAGTCATTTCACTGTGATACCACAGATTATGCTTCAATATAGTACAACTTTTTATACATATTAATAAATCCCTTTCATTTCTGAATCTATCTGGAAGATAAAAAATAGTGTCATACTCATTAGTTGCTTATACAATCTCAGAAGCAATTATAAAAATTAATGGAAAAAAATCTTAACTGAAGGAGATTATATTATTTTCTCTGTAGAATCATTCATTTTACAGAAAAAAAGCAAAGCTTCCTGACTTCTAAGCACTACTTGCTTAAATCAAAGATCTAGATTTGCAAGGGTGCATGGCCTTGAAACACTTAAACTTTACTCACTGACCTGTATGAACTTAAAATAGGCTTATAAGAACGCTAAGGTAAATCAATATCATGGATAAGTTGTATTCCCAGTTTAAAAAAAAAAAAAAAAAAAAAACTTTTGCTTTAAAAAAAAAAGAAAAAAAACTGCAAGAATGGAATTTCAACTTCCCCTCCTGCCACTTCCTACCAAAAAAAAATAGTTTTTAAAGGCTATTTTATAATAATAAATACATATTTTCTACAAAACAAAGCTACATATAACAAAATATATATTTACTATTGGAGTATGCCACTCCAGAACTGCACAACATGCACTACATTTTTGCAAATCATCAATGAAGTATCTGCCTAAACCTTGAGCTGCAGTCTGATCTCTGGACTAACAGTCTCAAGCAGGAACCAGAGTGCAGGACATGCAGTACCTGGAGGTAGTTACCTAAGAGAGATTCTTCAGACACAACACAGCATCAGCTGCAGCAAGAAGTATCTGTGTCACCCTCCTCAATTAAGGGAAGATGGCAGGCACCACCATGCAATTCTTTTGCCTTTAAAATGTCCTATGTCCATAGGGCACACTGCAAACATATTAAAACATTTAAAACTAAGAACTAGAGGTCTAATTAAAGTAGCAAAAGCAGGTCCACATCGTTCCAACTGTACTCAAATAATAGGGCAGAAATATCTCAGAACACTGATAAAGCTGTCAGGCTTCACTCCTTTTCAGTGATCAGAAAATGTTAACAATAATCTACATCACCTGGAAAAAAAGAACTCCCAGGTGACGTTTAAGCACCTATTTCTTCACAAATACCCATTTACACTCTCCCTGACGAGTAGCCTGCAGGGAGAGCTCGCGACGCTCCGTTACAGCCTCCCTCCAGGAGGGCTGCGTGCCGGCTCCCTGCGCGGGGCCACCAGGGCCGCTCCGCTACAGCCGCCCCCGGCGCCCGCAGCCGCCCCCGCCGCTCCGCGACGGCCCCTGCGTCCCCTCCAGCGCAACCTCCCAAATGAGCGCCCCAAAAACGAGCCCCCGGACACTCCGCGTGGAAGCCGGGCTCTCCCTTCCATCAGCCCGAGCCGGTCGGGACTGCAGCCTCAGCGACGTGTCAAAGGGACCTGCGCTTGGCTGGGCCGATCCGTCTCTACCGAGGACACGCTCGCGTTGCAGGTGCAATTCATTTGCTCAGGAGTTACTGTTTGCGATGGGACAGGAGCACGTGCAAGATCGGCTCCGTAGGACACAGGTCTCAGGGAGTGCGTTTAGGATCCCAACTCCATGCCGTGTCAAAGATTACTTGCAAGAGGACGAAGAAGAAAATGGAGGGTGAGGTTTAGGACATGGGGCTAAGATGAAAAAAAAAAAAAAATCGGTATTAAGGTGGGATTGAGTTTGACTGAATGTTTGATTGGGAGCTTTTTCCATAGGAAACAGAAGAAGCCCAGGACGGAGAGGGGAAGGAAGCAGGAGGTGAAAGGAAGCGGAGCAGGAGGAAGGGATGGGACAGGGAAGCTCTGACTGCCCCCCCCCCCCCAGCTCCCCGCTCAGCTCTGCCTTATCTTCTCCATCAACAAGAGCTCCCAGCTCCCGAGGAGAGTCCTAGGAAGGGACAATGATCTGCCAAAGCCGCTGCAGACCCAGACCCTTCCAGAGAGACGTTCCTACCGCTGGGGCAGGCTGCAAAGCGGCTCTGGACACGGCGCCCTGGGCTCTGGCAGCAGAGCGAGCGCTGCCGCAGGAAACACGGGTGCAAACACAGAGCTCCACAGGTCCTGCCGGGTCTGCGCGTCCTGCGAGCGCCGGAGCCGCCGCGGGCGGAGGGAGCTGCGAGGATTAACGCTCAGAGGCTGCAGCGTGCGATATGCAGCTCGGTTATTATTAACCCGAGGGGAACAACGCGGGCAGGGAGACACGCTGGAGCAGACTGGGGACGCCGTGGCCCAGCGGCCGCTTCCCCCGGGCACACACGTGGCCAAGGGCAACGCGTCCCCGCGGGCAACGCGAGCGCGAGGCGCCGCAGGAGCCCTCGGGGCGCTAACGAAACCCGCCGGGGAGCCCAGGAGCGCTGAGCCTGCCGGCGGGCAGCCCCGCTCCCCCTGCGCGCGCGGCGGCTCGCACACCAAGGGCAGCACCGCAACAA